>JBAMJV010003444.1:0-16810 GCA_037951105.1 Echinarachnius parma
GGTTGCCGAGGTGATACGTCGAAATAAGTATCATAAATGGATTCGTTGCCACCTAAAACCACGGAAAAGTGATATTTCTCGTTGATTTTACTTTCTGGGTTCACAAAAACACACGATTTCTGGGAATATGCAAATTAGGTGAACAATCAAATTAAGCTAATTATAGGCATTGTCAGAGATTGCTAAGGTGGCAACCAAGCTGAAGTATCTTTAATATACATTAAGAGCATGATTGAATATATATGACCTGTTAATTAATACTTATTAGAGGATGTAGCTACTGTAAATCAATAATATTCATAAATATGCAAATTAGGGGAAGCCATCTTGGATTTTTAGGGCGTTTGCCCATACGGCACATGAAATGAGCACTGGAAATGGATTCCTTGCCCCAAATTACCCTGTCATGATTGTTTTGATTACTACTGTACTATTCCTAGATGGAAAATGACCCCTGACCTTATTTCAGAAATATGCAAATTAGCTAATTATCTTTAAAATCGCCAAAATGCACCCTGGGACCAAAAATAAAAAAATGGAAACATCATTTGTTCTCATCAGTGATGTATTTAGACCATATTAAATACTATTTCCAAGATTATAGATAACAAAATTACTGTTTTACATGAGTCGATATACTAATGGTCCCGATTGCTAAAAACTTTTCAAAACAAAGAGGCAGGGTGTTATTTGACCAATAACAATTATATTGCTCTTTGTGTGTGGCCTGTATGCATTCATCGCCCAAAACATCGTGCATTTCCATGAGCTTGTGACTATAAACTTGAATGAGTAACAGATTTTTAACCTAAAAAGGCAGCGGGAATACCAGTGGCCATATTCATAACAGCCCGATAGCCTATCTGTCAGCTATCTCCTTGCCAAAATGCCAATTTGGACGATAACTAGCGGGGAACTCACAAAACTCGCCTTGGGTGAACACCTTTGTTTTCACAAACCAGTGCACAACACACACGTGCATGGATATGTCTTTAGTAATGTGTGTAGATTTTGCACGCTGTCTATGCCCTTACCATATCGACCAATCAACGAGCGTCTAAGCCCTGTAATACAATAGCCATTTAAAATCTTCGTAGCAGGTTGCTAAATCGTAATTCAAGAAGCATTGCTAACGATACCGATAGCAAGCTAACAACTCGGATGATCTAATTTATTCATCTTGGCTGTCATGGTAACATTCCATCTGTTGCAAGTTTGTTTGACATCGCATAAAAGTGCAGTAACGTGTGTAATGAACGAATTGTTCCTTATTGTTCCAATCATAATAGTCTTATTGAGTTTGTTATGTGTTGTACAACGTGATACAGTAAGGGCGGGAGGGGGGGGGGGGTAGGGGTAGTAGTACATAATCGTCTTATCTGGGGTAAACGGGGAGGGGGGGAGGGCGGTAACTTGTGTCCAAAACAAAAAGCTTGCTATAATTCCTAAATGTAAGGGTGTTACTGTTGATATGAGCTTGAGTAGGATTATGAGTTTTTTAAGCTTCGGGTGCTGGGGGGGGGGGGGGGGGGGATTACGCGTAAGCACATGTTTTCATAGCCACCCCAATTAAGTAAAACCAAATACATCTCCCTCTTCATTACGATCAAGCTCCGCCCACGCTTAATATGATAGCATGACACGGGAAACTATTCAATTGCAGTGAAAACAGAAACGAAATTGCATTAAATAGTATTATATAGATAGATTCATCAAACAGAATTGAAATCATATAAAATCAATCCGAAACTGCAAAAGTAAGCTAATATATCACAAAAAGGACAAAATAAAGGCAAATTACTCTCCAGATAAAAACATGTAATTTAGGCTGATAAAAGATGTTATTGCTGAAGTACAAGGATGCTAGGAACGAATACACGGAATAGTGTGTTACTTGGGAACTATTTTGAACTAACATCACGCTATCATAAACAAATCTCTAATATCCCTTATTCGAATATTCTCCTTGCCATGTTCACGATCGCGCCACACGCATATAATACAGGGCGTATCAAAAAAAGCGTGACACTTTTGAAAAATCTGTCAAAATTACATTTCAAAATATTTTGAACATCTTTTCATGTCGATAGATGCCCAATCGTCTCATCTATCAAGTGCCACTAACAACACAAATGTTCGTTCACGCTTGGGCGAACACTGACTGTTTTTGTCCAGAGTGTGAAAAATGACGCGCCAAATTGAAAGAAGAGGGAAAATTAAACCACCAGTCCGTATAAGTACTACCATTAAAATAAATTGCTCCTTGCATCAATTTAGGATTATGTTATAGGAGTACCTAACAATTTAGGGGGGGGGGGGGGTTAACCCCCACCCCCTCATTTCACATTTTTACTGTTCTCGAGACCAAATGTCATGGGTCTCGACCGTCATTTTCGATGGTCTGTCTCGACCTCGAAAAGTGTGAAAAACTGTGGTCCCTGCCTCGAAAATGTCAAATTTCAACGACCACCCGCCCCCCCCCCCCCCCCCCCCCCCCCCTACCCTCGCTTACATGAATCTCAACCACTTGGTCTTGTGGCCGGACCTAGCCTTGGTCTCGAAAATGCCAAACTACCACCGGTCCCCCCCCCCCCCCCCCCCATCCCCCATCCCCCACTCCCCCCCTCCCCTGGTTACCGGATTCTCAACCACTGGGTCTTGGTCTTGGTCTAAGTGGTCTCGAAAATTGTGGACCGGACCTGGCCAAGGTCTTGAAAATGTCGAAAATTCGCAGTCTCGGCTGCGAAAATTGTCTACGACTACCCCCCCCCCACCCCCCCCCCCCCACCCCCCTCTCCCGCTTACCGGATTCTTAACCACTGGGGCTTGGTATCGGCCTTGAAAATTGTGCGCCGGACCTGGTCTTGCAGGTACTTCGTCTCGGCTCTTGAACATTTTCTTACGACTCCACACCCCCCCCCCCCCCCCCCCCCCCCCTCTCACTGACAGAATTTTTTTCTGAACCAACCCCCCACCCCCCCGCCCCCCACACCCTTGAAAAATCCTGGGTACGCCACTGGTACCTACTGGTACTGTTATGCTAGTCTAGGAATTATCTGGCAAAGGGCAATTTATTTGAATGGGAGTACTTATTCGGACTGCTGGTTTAATTTTCCCTCTTCTCTCAATTTGGCGCAAGTCATTTTTCACACTCTGGACAAAAACAGTCAGTGTTCGCCAAGCGTGAATGAAAATTTGCTTTGTTAGTGGCACTTGATAGATGAGACCATTGGGCATCTATCGACATGACAAAATCTTCAAAATATATTGAAATGTAATTTTGACAGATTTTCAAAAGTGTAACGCTTTTTTTGATACGCCCTGTACACACAAAAACCGGGCAGATTGTTACTTGCTAGACCGCTTCTGTAATGTATGCAAATAATATGCGTATGACGTCAGCCTCCCCGTTGGCAAGCTTAACAATTGTAACTAGGTCCGGCAAGCTCCGGCAAACTTCGCTTGCCGGACCTAGTTACAATTGGTTAAGCTTGCCAAAGGGGAGTCTTACGTCATACGCATAATATTTGCATACATTACAGAAGCGGTCTACTTAGAGGTACATCAGAGTACCTCTAAATGTTTGGTCCAGCGTCGCTAAAATTTGTCCTATCTGGCTTTGGTAAATAAGAAAAAATTAGCTGGGTGTTAGGTCGTCATTCAACTTTGTTGTAAGTCCAACAAAGCTCTATTCAGAACGTCCCGCATAAATAGATTGCAATGCATTTAGTCGGCACCGCAGATCTATTGTTGTAATTGTTCACATTTCGACTAACAATGTCGTGGAATACCAAATGCTTGTGGAATTTAGACATATGGGTTGTCATGCTAGGCCAGGGCCTTGACTACGATAGCGAATTTAGCCTATCGGCCTTTTGTGAATACCAGTTAAGCCTAGCGGACATCGAAATCGTAATTTGATCAACCAACTAGCTTATCGGGGTTTTATGAATATGGCCACAGGCGTCTTGCTATAAATGTTACATTTTACGATAGAAAGGAATTTCAGCTTTTAAATGCGACTCGCCCCAATTTAATACATGAATGTTAACCAAAGTTATCGTCAAAACAATGCGACAATGTCATAATTTGAAATAGGAAATTACGTGTTGTAGCGACGTACGCGCAAGCACACACGCTTTCACGGCGTTTATGTCCAAGAGTTTTCATTATGCATACAGTTTGTGATAATTGTTCAAGAGAAAAAAAACATCAAAGTATTTGATGAAATACTTTAATTACCTTCCAGAAGAGCAGGATGTTCGCAAGAGACCATCCCCAGGGTTTCGATATCCTACAAGTTAAAATGGGGAACAACATTCAAAATATGTCTTATTCCGTAGAAAATATGCCTACAATTATATGCATATTTGAATTTAGCATATAACACATTATACCAAATTAGTAATTGTACAATAATCGACACAAAATACGCAAAATAGAAGCTTATAAATAATAGTCTTTTCTTTGCTACTAGAAGAAAAACATTATACAAATGTAATGCCTGACACCAGAACACAACTGTTAAACGGACATATGCAGCATTGTATTATGTGGCGTAGAGTCGGACTAATTATGGGGTGAAGAGGGGGGCGAATCGTGTGAGGGGGAACATTTTATGTATTTCTATATTACAAGGAATCCACTGATTTGTTTTTTGTTTTCGGTAAAATAAGTAGGTCACGCCCCCCCCCCCCCCTCCCCCGTACTCGCAGATATGGACTGGAACAAAATAGTCCATAATACTAAATAGAAAGGAATTAGCATAATAATATACAACGAGCTCTACTATTGAAACACTCGTATTACAATTCTGCAACCGCCCCCCAAAAAATGTTCTCCAGTAGTTTGGAATACCTTCTGGGTAGAACGTTTGTTCATTTGAAGAAAAAAAACTCATCATGTTTTTGCTCGTAATACATGGTGGGTTATGTTGATTTGTATGCGTAATTTTTTACATGGTGTGCCGATTTAAAAAATAACTGCCACAAAGCACTGTACCTTCTATAAAGTGTTTGATTAATTTTTATATAATGCGATGTTTGACTTATATTTTGTATAATTATAATTTTTCAAATTTGAAAGTAATACAACGAAACAAAACAAAACAAGTTATATTTTACATTTTAAGCATTACCATTTTGACTTGTACGTGCCCTTTAGTCCTATCTTCTTTAACCATCGTATCATGAGCTGCCTAGCATTCGAAAATGACTTTTCCTTCTTTGCGATTTCCTCCTTCATGCTGTCTAACACAGCAGGGATGCAGAGAAACGTGGTGTAGTCTGACGAGTCTGACGAATCTTAAGGGATCATCCTGTTGGATTGAAGAAAACATTGATATTGCAAAATATCGAAAACTTGGAATTAGACTAATGAAAGATAATCGACCGGTCCTTTGGTCCAAGTGGTATCTAGACTGTCGATAAAGAATCTCGTCCAAGACCATTACGCACTACAGTTAGTTGCGTTCTAAAACAATTTAAGGCAAACAGACTCTGAGTATAATTATGACATGTGTACACACCGGACATACAGTCATCATGGTCATGTACATCATGCGTAAATTAATAGTGAATATTGACTTTTCAAACAGTATTGCATATGTCATCTAACAGTGTAACGTAGAACATTATTTCAAGCGATGAAAAAGACTTGGTGAAAAGTTTTGTATGGAATGTCCTTCTCCATGCATCTGAAGCATGGACTATCACGAACAGGGACATAAGCATATCGAACTTGGTTGATAATTGCGTGTTGCTGAAACTATTCTGAATGGACAGCTCGAATCATTAGGTATACTTACAAATTAGTCTTATCATATCAAGTAATTTCAAATGTTAACTGGGCTATCTAATCTAAGTTAAGTATCACATCGAAGGATACACAGGTACCAAGTTAGTTTTAGTTTGTTTTCAGACGAAACAGTTATAAAGGCAAATCCTTCATCATCTTATATAAACATGAATAATACTAGAGATCAGTTGCCTTTCCTGTCTTTGAAAATACCTGTTTTCTAATTATCTTGAAATAAATGAAAAATATTTATATTGAAATTTACCAGGGTAGTACAACTGTTCAATATCAAAAATACTTTACCAGGTTTCTAATGAAGTATGTTGTCCCTGCTGACGTCAGAGGAATCATGATGTCGAAGAGTTGGAAAGCTACGCGATGTAATGGTATGTAACTAGCGATTCTCTCTTTGGTTTCCAACATCTTCAGGGCCAAAACACACTGCCGGCTGAGCCATGTGAACTAAAGGAGAGACGTAATATTTGTTGTAAGTTGTTTTATCTCATTTAAAGTGAGCTTTCCTTACACAATACATCAATCATAGAAAGTTAGGTTATATAAACCAAAGTATTATTTTAACCAGAATACTGGTTATGTTTAATCTGCATATCAGTGTTTTGGTTTCTTTTGAACCCCCGTGAAATGTACATTATTTTAGTAAGTACAAACTACAATGTTTCCTCTTTCAAGTGCTCTCATTCGAAAAGCGATTATTACTGGTTCTTCTCATGAGTACCCATACTATCAATTATATTAGGTAGAGTGGATAACAAGATTGAGATTATTTATTAGATGTTTATACACACAACAATTAGGTGAATCATGCAAACAGAACTCTTTTGAGCATATTTTTTGGAAGTCTCGACCAATAGTACTGTCTTTATTAACTTAATTTAACCACGGCCAACAACGTTTATCTTACGTTATCATGACTGATCATGCAACCCTTCAAAACTTCTGCGCGGATCGTTGGGTATGTTATAGAACAGCATTCGTTCGGAGTTTGCTCCTCCATGATCGCATCCAGGTCATCGTCAGTAACTTCACTACCGAGATCAATGAAATTCGACCACTGAAAAGAAAGAACACCGTTTTGTAATACTTACAGTTGTATAATCCTTGATGTAACCACTTATATGAGGTCCTATGTAAGCCGATATCAAAACTATTCCAAATCACATATCTTAAGCAATATATGCCTGAAATAAGAGGACAAGTAACAATTTGCAACTTGCTGTTGTATCCAATAAGAAGCTAAATAGGAAGATAACATGCAAAAGATATTAGCAAAAACGACCACCAAATTATACAGGTATAGCCTAAATTAATCAAATGTAACGGAATCGGGATTACTTTTAAAATTATAACCATACACAATTGGCTTGCTGTATCAAGAAACGGAAAGGAGTGGAAATTATGAAAACGATTCCTTTACCATGTTTACTAAATTGTATATCTTTTACATTCAACGTAATGCAGATGGTCTGCACTGAGGCATAGGTGGCAGCACGTATTAATACCATTTCAATTTCTTTCATTCCGTCCACTTCAGTCAAACGGAGTATAAATGGGTACTTGGTCGGGTGTTAATTAGCCTTCAGCGCCCGTTGGGCAGCTGGGCTAGTATGCTCCCCATGGAGTTGAGACGGTGCGCAAGATAATTGTGCGGGTTTGACCTGTACCTGATGACCAAGGGTAATAATAATAACAATATTGGAATAACGACCTATCAATGTGTTATGCATGACATAATGATATATTAGGTAAACTATACTCAGTGTATCTGTGCAGTTACATAAGAATTAATTTTGACTATTTTTTTATATCCGAGCAAAATGTTCACTCACTGAATAGTTTAAAGGTCCCGTTTCTTCTTGCCGTGCGTCTAAAAACACGAAATGTTTAGGGTATTCTCGTGCTCCTCGTCCTGCAGCGAATTCTCTGCACTTCTCCGTGTCCTCCATCACAATCACGTCGGGTTTGCAGTCATCCACCACTTGCCAAAATTGGGGCACGTTGAATTTCGTATTCAGCCCGACTGCGACACATCTGTAATGTACACAAAACACTATTGTTATTCCATGTTGAGCATCTACGCTTGGCTTTAACGATATTATAGTGTCCTTCTTGTTGCTATATTTGCAGGCATCTTCAAAATCAGAAGAAGAACAAAAATTCCATTAACCACAAGGATGCTCTGTATCTAAAGTCGGAGAAGTTTCGAAGTTGAAGGTTATAAATGATTCAAATAATGCAATAAATGATGGCTTTGAACTTATTTAGTAGTGTAGTTCACAGACTCATTTCCATAGTAATGTGCATATTATGGATTATGGATACTTTTAAAATCACTCTGTTACATCACAAATCTAATTGAAATTCTTTGACTGTGCTTAACCAAAGTTAATGTAATAATTGGTTTGTAAACATCAAGTAAAAGCACAACATTAAATAAAGAGACTGCCGTTGCTAGAGTAATTACACGAACGTGACCGTTAATTATTAAGAGCTCTAAAAATCAATATAATTCCAATCAAAGATATTTTCAAAACTTCTCAAAATAGCTCTTAAATGAATATATAAGACAATATTAATATCGGTGTGTGTGTGGGGGGGGGGGGGGGGGTGGTTGAAACCGTTGGACACTCTATAAGGGATCTAGTAACTTTGTTGAAATTATGTGCACAAACTGTCGAAGGACTAATACAATGTGAATTTAAATGATCCGGTATGTCCACTTAGTGATGTGTGGATTTTCCATGGTAAATGAATGTCAAACTACCGAGGAATAAATGAAAATGCAACGTGACGTTTGCTAACTCACTGCACCAACTTTGTACAGAGTTTAAATTCTCCCATGGAGATTATAAAATCCGAACACGCAAAATACAATTGGAATTATAGCGGTTCCCTCATACCTTGTATTCGTATTTATAAGCAATAAAAGCATGGGACAGGTTTCGGTTTTTCAAATTTCCCTTTCGTTAAAAAGATATTTACGATTGGAGTGTTCAGATGTTAAATTATCCACTGGACCACGAAAACCGTGTACAAAGTGTGTCCAATGAGTTAGTGAACCTCACTTTGCATTGTTGCTCATTACTCGGCCATATAACCAATAACGTCCATTTAACTTGAAATGAGTTAGTGAACCTCACTTTGCATTGTTGCTCATTACTCGGCCATATAACCAATAACGTCCATTTAACTTGAAATGTTCACACACACCCAGTGGACATATTATTATCAGATAACAACAATATACATTCTATCAACCACCCATCACTTTTTGCACATGTCAACAAAGTTACTAGATCCCTTCAATATCTTGATTATATTAATTCAATAAACAGAGTGCAGCAGTTTTATGGGGTATTGTTGGGGTTAAGGCTGGAACTGTTCAGAAAATGTAAATTGCCGTTATGCAGTCAAACCTGGCACATGTGAAATAGTTAATCATATTTTATTTTAAAAACACTTAGGCGATCTCCTACTTACAAGTTCCAAGCAAAGTGCATGTTTACATCATGTAAATATATATGTCAATTTGATTAGAGCATATAATACTTACCCAGCCATTATCGAACCCATAAAAGACAGCGCCCATTCTGGTGAGTTACGTCCACAGATCCCTACTGTTTGGTGTTTCTGTATCCCAAGCTTGGAAATAAAATGTTTTATTGACTAAAGTAGGAATATTTGTTTTACAATTTCAGAGATTTCCGTGAATGTTTATTAAAAGTATTCTTTTGAATCGGGGGGGGGGGGGGGGGGGGGGCTTTACAAGCTACCGAATGTCTAGGACCCAATGACCAATCGTTATGTCACGAAGGTCAAGTCGAGTCACAACGCTGACGAAGGCTAGAGATGATAGCCACAAAGTTCGGTGGTCAATATTTATATTGCGATGAAAAAGTTTTAAATGGATATCTTATGAATTACCAATACAGATGATACTGATGTCGTATTCGTTTGATTAGGGCTTATCACAATGAGCATTATTAAACACTTTGAACCTGCATTGGCATACGGACACATCAATCCTGGCCGATGGGGGGGGGGGGGGGGGGGGTAGGGGGTGCTTAGGTATTATATCTTATTTCAACTGACAAGCAACATAATACACCCGACAGAAACCCGAAGGATAATAATATATTTTGAAAGGGTTTAAAGGGGACCACCAGGCATGTTTTGGTACCGTTTTGTGATATAAAATAGATACCCAACATTTTGCAAAGGGTTGTGTAATATTCATAAAACAAAGCAATTAATTTCCACCACTTACGGAACCACTACTATTTCCTGGTTCCATACGGGCCACACATTTGCGAGTGCGCCAATACTATTCACGCGTACGTTTGTAGACAATAGAATACCAGGCGATTTGTTAACTCTGCACACATTAGTCTTCGCAATTCAGACCGCATGAACGCATGCTTTAGAATGGTGATGCGTTTACCAATATTTTTGTTTGTTTCTGGAAACATATTTTTGTGAACTTTTTTATGGAATGGAATACTTAAGATGTTACCTTACTTTAATAAGAATATTATTTTTGGGTGGTGGTACCCTTTAAGTGACGAACAAACTGCAACAGTAGCATTCTATTTCAGTCGGTAGAGTACCGGTCTAATAATCCGACTTCCAGAGAAGCCCTAATTACTTGCTCATAAAACAAACATAATAAACATCTTGACACATTTGTTCTTAAAATAAATCTGACTATAGTATTTTGTACTGCAGCAAACGATGGCTGAAAAGGGTAAGTTGTTGATAGGTGTAGTCGTGTAAAATAATAAACACTTGACTTCACTCAACTGATAAATAATAAGAAATGCAAGAAGTACTAAAATCCTATATGCACCCGTCGATGCCTTGTATATTGTATAAAGTCATCGTTCGTTCGTTCTTTAAATTATTATTTCCAAATACCTTTATGAGTGCCTTGGCAACTTTCCTGCAGTCATCCCAATATTCCTGATAAGTCCACTCACTCCATGTCTCGTCTTGCATCGAGTTTTTGACAGCCAATGCAACCTTGTCTGGGTGTTTATCCTTGGTCTTCTGGAATCTTCGCTGTATCGTGATTGGTGGGAATTTCGTCACCTTCTTTCCCCTGATTCGAACGCGTTGGCTCGTGCTGCTTGCCCACGATGGAAGCAATTCATCAAACAATGGATCTAATTCTGTTTCTGAATAAAGGAACGAAGGATTACTTCAACTCGATAAATACAAAAGTGGCATGTTTGCTTAATGTTACTGATAATTGCATGATTCTTCTAGTCGTACATTTCAACTTGAATATCACTAATAATGGAAATTCGGCTGTTTTGACTGGCCACTTGAGGCTGCCATGCTTTCAACGGTACGTGAAACGTCATCTAAGTGTGCGCAACAAAAAATAACCGACATAACATCAAACATCAGACAACAGCGGTTACGTAACCCGCTTATGTTCGTGCACGAGCAGAAGACGTTTAATTTAGTACCGTTGGCAACATGTGCGGCCTTCAGTGGTCAGTCCAAACAGATGATAGTGGTCTCAAAAACATTGATTATTTCCATTATTAGTGATAAACATAAGGAATAATTACGACTAGAAATCTAAAATCTTAAACTAATATGACAGGAACATTTAGCTAAAATACACTGAAGTCCGTATAATAATTCGTGTGTTAGTTTACTTCGTATTATAAAAAGCGTGTGTTTAATAATTTCCAGACACCAATACGGTGTGATCCCGAATTCGACGATTGCGAGCAATGTGGCTATTACATTTCCGATATCACCAATTCATATTACTTGTTATGTACACACACATATTTGCCTCGTGCCTGGCAGTTAGTTTTATTTCAGTGATTTAAGTTATGTCATGCCGATCGAAAACACAATTTCGATCGATATGTCATATTAAGTAACATACCTTGTTCCATTTCTTCTGCCTCGTCATCTAGAATAAAAAAGTAAAGTAATGTAATAGTATAATGAAAGAGTAAAAAAAAATGTATAAACCAACCTCACGAATTAAAATAACCTTCTCGTGCTTTATGGTCTAGGTTGCGTTAAAACATTTACAGGTAACGTTTGAAATTATGTTTAAATGGACATAACATAACCATTTTAACAGTTTGTTATTACGTTTCTTCTCATGTAATACTTATGGATGACAAGGATCAAATAAATTTATCACGAGGCCTCAGATTTGCTAGAACGGTGATCTGACCACTAGGCTTCAAGCCCGCTTCAAGGTATTTCGAAGCTGGCTCTTCTCCGTAACCCCGAATGCTCATGCTAGTCGGAAAGCTGCATCACTTTGATGATCATTTACACATCCATAAGTTGATGTCTTTCTTTCTGGTTTGTCAGTTCAACAATATTGTATGTAGCATGATCATTGAGAAGTGTTATAAAAATAGACATTATTTACAGATAATTCTTGTCAGCTTTCTTGTTACTTTGGATTAAGTAAAATTGATATGTTAATCCCTTTGTGCATAATGTATATTGCATCCGATCCTTTGGTTTTGTGTCAGGTTTGTATACTGTAAATTTCGAACTAGCATGTGTATCGTGGAAGTACCGCTATCATAACAGCGTCTAGCTAAGTGTTCAGAGCACGGGTCCATAGGCGTACCCAGAGAGGGGGGGGGGGGGGGGGGGGTTCAACCCCCCCCCCCCCCTTACCACTTGTAGCTGGTCTTGAGACCACATTACATCATTACCAATGGTATCGGTCTTGTTTTTTTGTTTGTTTTTATTTCCGAATCCAATTTTAAAAATACAACAATAATCAAAACATTCATCATAAAACAATACACAAAGATGTTACATAGTCCATTATTACAATCATAAAATAATAAATAGTATGTTGCATTATAAGATAGTTATGATCGGGAGGATAGTCCGTTTCAGAACCATCAACACGATGGTTCTGTTCTTCCACGGGGTCCTATTAAAATGAAAATATACAAATATAACATACAGAGTTTTAAAAATCAGTCATTCTGTTATCAATTACATTACCCTACCCCCTACCCCCCTCCCCTCCTCATCCATTACTCACTATGAGACCCCCATCCCATACTCCCAATCCAACCTCCCGAGCCCCAAATTACTAGCGGGTCATACAAATTCTGCATAATTCCACAATGTAAGGATCTTTGTCTCGGATTCGAACATTTTTATTTCTTTATCGTTTATTAAAACAAATTTCTGGTCCGTTTGCTAATGTTTTGATTTACTAAACAATAATATAACAATTACGATATAGTTTCCCACCTTTCTCTCGAAGTTTATAGAAGGTTATGACGCAGACGATCAAGATTGCTAGGATAACACCGAACAAGGTATTAGGCACAATCCACTTTGTATTTGACGTATCTGTAGATGTAAGGCAAAGAAATATATATTTTTTAATGTGACTAATTCCTGACCAAACAATTATAAATAGCTTAAGTAAAATGTGTTTATATACTGCTACCCCCCCCCCCCCTCCCCAAAAAAAAATAAATTAATAAAATAAAACAAAATAAAACAAGTTTAACAAATAATATCTGACTTTTTCTGTAAAACCTGTTTACCCAAAACTATTAGGATAATTAATTAGGAAAATGTTATTTTCACACAATCAACTTACTTTTTTAAGCTTGACGTTTCGAACATCTTCGTTGTTCTTCATCAGAATGTCTGAGTCTGACCGCTAGATGGCGCGGTCAGACACTGGTCCCACACGTGACTCAGCATGTAGCCCCCCTCGTCTCTGTTCATGAACAGAGACGAGACCATAATTTTGGTACAGGATTGTTACAAATGTCTCAAAAGTCTCAAATGTCATTTTGAGCAATATCTGACACTTTACAGGTGCACCTTTAATATGTTATCAATATTTTGTGAGAATTTAAAAATATTTAGTTACACTTACAACTCTATGAACCTAATAATTGGTAATGCCATTCCGTTCAGAGCCCCCCTGCTTTTGGAGCTAAGAACTCGGGTGATTTTGGACATGGCCATTTTGAACTTAAAGAACAACAATCCAAGGGAGGATTGTTATAGATGTTAAAGTAAATATTAAAAGTGCACATGCATATTGGTGGTCCCTTTATATACGACAGGATCTTATTATAAAATGTAATTAATTTTGTATTTCAATTTCAATACAAGTGGGATGTCTGTCCAATGTCACGAATGTAAGATATGCAACTTATGAATCCATTATCCCCGAAATGACTCAGATAGGTTCCAATCATAACAAATATCACCTTCTTTGTTCGTAACGTGTCATTGACGGTCCATTTGCAGTGACCTTACTTGGTTTGATCGTTTGGGGGGGGGGGGGGGGGGGGGCAGGCACTTTGTTTCTGTTTCTGTCTTGTTTTCAAACTTGTGTATGTTATGTTTGTTATAATTATTGTGTTAGTAGATACGCCATTGGTTTAAATTAACGTTGACATGGACTTCAGTGTGAGCTCTTTTGAGGCTATGGTCGTATTCACATTACCTGGTTGTGTTGTACTAGATGGGGTGTCAGGAGAGAAGGTTGGTGACCAAAATGTCCGTGGTAGGCGTAGAACTAAAGAATGAGACGCTGGCTAATTGACCGGGTAGACGAAATGATCACAGGCGTCCTTGTCAATGGTAGAGACATCATCGATGGAACAGCACCTCGCCTCAAGTTTCGGATCCACCCAAAAAGTAGCAGTCATTTGTATGCCATCATGTCTTACTGATTGAAGGTAGGGCATTTGAATGTTGTTTTGAAGACAGCAGATATATCCGTGGTCGTCATTTCCAAGTGTAGCATTGCAATGGACCGTTAGCCAGAGACCGCCGGAGGAATCGGTGTCTGAACTTTACATTCTGCCCTCCCTGGCGGGTAAGTGACCTTAAGGAATGTCTCATATGAGCGTTGTATCATATTAGGTGACCTAAAGTCTTCCGCTATGCTTACTACATAACGAGCTTCGTCAACTACTTGTACATTGGAAATCTGAACAATAATTGTAATATTTTGTTCTGTCTTTTGGACCTGAATAGCAAAGCGGTCATATTGACCTTCTTTCAGACCCCGTGGATCGAATTTGCCATTATAGTAAAATGGTTGATTATTGCCTATGACAATTACGTAAATGTTATAGTCAACATCTTGATGTGTCAACTGATGAAAGAATGTTAGAGTCACGTTTGTTCCTAGAGGTGTATCGACCGATAAGATCCCATGGAGAGTACACGTGACCAGGTAAACGAAGAGGAATGAACGAAGAAGTAAAGCCATCTTGCACCTATGTAAGAAACCATAATAAGATAAAAATAAGACAAATGATTTCTCCCAAATGGCTGAGAGTGGAGGAAGGAAATTAGGATACTAAGTAGATCAACACATATTAATGTGAAATGAGAGGACGAAGAAGTAGGAGTAGAATGTGAAACTAATCCCAATATACTATAGCAAAGTTCTTCATTAAATGAATGTTTAATGATTGCCATCATGACTTGTACAGCCACCGCACTAACATCAGTTATACACCGCCAAGTTCGGAAGAATACTAGCCAGTAATGTAGTGAATATGCTAATTCACATTATGTGTTGAAGAAAGTAGTACAATCATAAATGAGTATTAAACACACCGTGAACCGTATGAGCAGAGCTGCTTTTGTTTGTCCGATTATATGTCCAACAACGATAATAAAAGTCATAAGCAAGCAGTCACATCAAGTTGCACAGTTACACGTAATGTTGATATGCCTCATCGGTTTGTTGATAATATGATGGATTTTTCCATACACGTTCAGTTAATTGTGGTTAGTTACATATTCAACGATCAAGAACTACGTGAACGTCACAATCGGTTGTATTTATGATGCAATCCAAGTTTGATTTCTGCAAAGATCAATCATGTGACTTTACTTAAGCACTCTTGAGCGTCTTCATGTGAGAGAGACCAAACCGGTTCCATTTTTGTCGACATTGGCCAACAGCAAAAACCCAACAAGTCTGGCTCAAGTCCAGCCAAAAAGTTGAAACGAGCATCGGGACCGATAGTGACACGATGCAAAACATTACAGGTGCCAAACATTTTACTGTGGGGGAAGAACGAACAGATAAATAGTTGCAATAGAGAGAAAATGTGTATTTGCTCAAAATGTTATCCAGTATTTATTCAGCATAGAAATAAGAACATGACAAATATTTGTGGGATAAATTTCAAGTGGTGCCGTCTCATAAAATGGCAATAAGTTAAACGCTACAATCATATTCATATCATATCTTCATTTATGATCTGATTAACAAAATAATACAGGTAACTTCATGAAGCTTCGTTCAGGACAACATTCTTACAATTATACAGGGAAAACACGGGGTCATATATTTACGCCTATGCGTAAACGTGTTCGTATATTTTGTTTTATTATTTTCAAACTCCCCAACTGTTCGCGATCGGGTTTATTATTTGTAAACTCCCAAACTCTTCGCTATCAGGTTTAATCTTTATTTTACAAGTTATATAATGGATTACTTAAGGATACCATCTATGATTCATAGCCATGTGAGATAGGGATGGAGTTGCATCAGCATGCAAATTTCAATTTTATTTGGGGAAGAGGCATACTAATTATTCATACTTATCTTTACATATAATTACAAATCAATCCAAATTACATTATTTTGAGACATAATTAAATCACGTGATGTTCTACTTAGTTTGGCACGAAAAGGAGGGGGGGGGGGGGGGGGGGGGAGAGGGGGAGAGACATTTAGGCCAAATACCCCATTCCCTCAGTTAAAATCTGCGCGTACCTCTTTAGGTATGGTCTCAATGTATAATTGTCTGACAATGAGCATTCAGGAATTGATTTTGTTCAATGTTTCATTTTATAACATCATTGTTTTCCTTGTAATTATAAAGGAAATTCTACCAATGGAGTACAAATGTGCAATTTGTGTGTAGTGTGTATTTGTTGGCCGGGGTAATAATAATATTGTCAAGCGGTATGATTCTCACGTGAATAACGT
>JBAMJV010003445.1:0-46071 GCA_037951105.1 Echinarachnius parma
CCGTGAGGCACACCCCCGTCAAAAAATAATTCGAGTGCCCCCCCCCCCCCCCCCCCCCCGGGGTTGCGCAACTCTCGTTGTCGGCGATCACTGCTGTTGAGCAGAACTCTGGTTGGCGGCGATCACTTATGTTGTGCAGAACTCTCGTTGGCGGCTATCACTGCTGTTGTGCAGAACTCTCGTTGGCGGCGATCACTGCTGTTGTGCAGAACTCTCGTTGGCGGCGATCACTGCTGTTTCGCAGAACTCTCGTTGGCGGCGATCACTGCTGCTGCGCAGAACTCTCGTTGGCGGCGATCACTGCTGTTGCGCAACTCTCGTTGGCGGCGATCACTGCTGTTGCGCAACTCTCGATGGCGGCGATCACTGCTGTTGCGCAACTCTCGTTTGCAACGATCGCTGCTGTTGCGCAACTCTCGTTGGAGGCGATCACTGCATGCTATTGCGCAACTCTCGTTGGAGGCGATCACTGCTGTTGCGCAACTCTCGTTGGCGGCGATCACTGCTGTTGCGCAGAACTCTCGTTGGCGGCGATCACTGCTGTTGTGCAGAACTCTCGTTGGCGGCGATCACTGCTGTTGTGCAGAACTCTCGTTGGCGGCGATCACTGCTGTTGTGCAGAACTCTCGTTGGCGGCGATCACTGCTGTTGCGCTACTCTCGTTGGCGGCGATCACTGCTGTTGTGCAGAACTCTCGTTGGCGGCGATCACTGCTGTTGTGCAGAACTCTCGTTGGCGGCGATCACTGCTGTTGCGCAACTCTCGTTGGCGGCGATCACTGCTGTTGCGCAACTCTCGTTGGCGGCGATCACTGCTGTTGCACAAATCTCGTTGGCGGCGATCACTGCTGTTGTGCAGAACTCTCGTTGTCGGCGATCACTGCAGTTGTGCAGAACTCTCGTTGGCGGCCGATCACTGCTGTTGCGCAACTCTCGTTGGCGGCGATCACTGCTGTTGCGCAACTCTCGTTGGCGGCGATCACTGCTGTTGTGCAGAACTCTCGTTGGCGGCGATCACTGCTGTTGTGCAGAACTCTCGTTGGCGGCGATCACTGCTGTTGTGCAGAACTCTCGTTGGCGGCGATCACTGCTGTTGCGCAACTCTCGTTGGCGGCGATCACTGCTGTTGTGCAGAACTCTCGTTGGCGGCGATCACTGCTGTTGTGCAGAACTCTCGTTGTCGGCGATCACTGCTGTTGTGCAGAACTCTCGTTGGCGGCGATTACTGCTGTTGCGCAACTCTCGTTGGCGGCGATCACTGCTGTTGCGCAACTCTCGTTGGCGGCGATCACTGCTGTTGCGCAACTCTCGTTGACGGTGATCCCTGCTATTGTGCAACTCTTCATAATAATATACAATAATATGAAAATCAGCCAAAATATGACTGCAAAACGGTAAATCAATCGTCCATTCTTGTATTATGAGTGTTTTTCAGGGCGCATGTCACGCGTTGTTGAATTGCCTTTGACACGATGCGGCGCTTGCAGCTCAGGCAGTCGCACTAGGCGCCAGAGTTACGGGGTCGGTTTACTCACATCATATGCGTATACTTGTATACGTATCACCTAATACAAATCTTGACAAAAACAAGAGGTGATACGTATGATATACAGGGTGGATCTAGCTTTTTACTAAGGGGGGTGGGGGGGGGGGGGGGGGGGGGGGTTGACCCAATGACTATGCGGAGCATCGTCCACGAGCCTCGAAGCGGCGATTTTTTTGGCCATTTTAAACCCCCGCAAGTGATTTTTTGGTGCTATTTTGAACCCCCATAAGTGATCTGTTTTCACCTTTTTTCACTTTCGTCCACGAGCCGCGAAGCGGAGAATTTCCTTTGCTATTTTGAACCCCCGTAAGTGATTTTTTTTCACTTTTTGTCCACCCTTTTCACTGATACATTTCCCCTTGGCAGTCCAAGGGGGGGGGGGGGGGGGGGGGGGGGGGGGGGGGGGGGGGTGTTAAACCCCCTAAAACCCCTCCTCCCGTAGATCCTCCACTGATATACGTATCACCTAAACAAATACCACCTTCTTGTTCTGAAAAAAACAAAATGTCCTCTAACCTTACGAATGAAAAGAAATGATGGTTATTACAGCACTCACTATCTTCGCCCCCATGCTCGCACGGCCACTCAGCACACGTCAGCTCCACCACCTGTTCAAGGGTTTTAGGTGTGGTGGTCTGCCTGGTGGAGGGCCCCATCGAGTAGGGCGTGGGTTCTGTTCCCTCTCCGTCTTCTCTGTCCTCGGCATCAGTGTCCCCCGACCCGCTTCCCTCGACCACATCCTCGTCGTCAGAGATGAGGGTGACATCTTTGTGATTTCGCCATCGATATCGATGATATCCTCTGCAACGAGAAAAATATGAATTTCAAACTTGAACTTTGTTATTGAACAATATTATGTGGTCGAAAAAAGTTCCAGATCTCAGTCGTAATTTTAAACACAAAGATAACTCACGAACTAAAACAAAATATGAATCTTTGAGGTTCATCAATGAGCATTACACATTCTTTTCAATTCCATCATTCCCGAAAGTTTATGATAGTTTTGATGCCACGAAACGTAGAATTTAATATTTTAAGTAATACCATCCAACATTTTTAATATCAGAAGAGTACATTATAAAATTCACTGCTTATACTCTTTTAAAATGTCAACTACCTACAATTAGTACAACACAAGCGGTAATTTGTCCAACTTCATGAACTAGGGCACAAGATTGTGCAAGATAACAGTACAATACTTGTTTTTGCATGTACACATAACCGTTTTCCTAATTAGGAGTTGGAACATCTTCCCCAAAGCTGCCGCGACTATAGTCTAGTCTAGTTCTAGACTCTCGGAATAAACTTCGCCACCCCGTATCTCTGTACACATCATCGATTGGGCCAAGTAATGTGCTAGACTATCGGTCTGGCAGCGATCGATGATGATGTGTACAGATCTTCGGGGTGGCGAAGTTTATTCCGAGAGTCTAGAACTAGACTACCGCGACCACTGATTACGCCCATGTTTCATGGTAAGTTGGTCGAATGTTAGGTAGGTTATCATTATTCTTTGACATGTAAGGTGATTAGCGGTAAGCAAAACAATAAAATAGACTGTGTTGCCACCAGATCACTGCTGTTGCGCAACTCTCGATGGCGGCGATCACTGCTGTTGCGCAACTCTCGTTGGCGGCGATCTTTTGCTCAACAGCCCGTTCGCGCCGCTCCGATGGGATGAAGATCAGGTCGACAAGCCCGATATATGGCTGCACGTTCGCTCGCATAGTTTTCGCAACGCGCAGTTTATACGTAAACAGGTAGGTTATCATTATTCTTTGACATGTAAGGTGATTAGCGGTAAGCAAAACAATAAACTAGACTGTGTTGCCACCAGATCACTGCTGTTGCGCAACTCTCGATGGCGGCGATCACTGCTGTTGCGCAACTCTCGTTGGCGGCGATCACTGCTGTTGCGCAACTCTCGTTAGCGGCGATCACTGCATGCTGTTACACAACTCTCGTTGGCGGCGATCACTGCTGTTGCGCACCCGGGGGGGGGGGGGGGCACTCATGTATAAAGTCAGACGGGTATGTTGCGCAACTCTCGTTAGCGGCGATCACTGCATGCTGTTACACAACTCTCGTTTTTTCGGCGATCACTGCTGTTGCGCACCCGGGGGGGGGGGGGGGGCACTCATGTATAAAGTCAGACGGGTATGTACCGCTTAAAAGAACCCCTTTTTCACACCCGATCACAGCTCTAAAGATACCCGAATTTCACAAATTGCTGCTCCATAGACCCCCGGAATGACTTGGCTATGGATTTTACTAGCGCCAAGTCCATTATTCTCTTCTAGTTCGGCTCCTTGGACCACCATTTGAGCCTTTTTGAGCCATTTTGAGCCTTTTTGAGCCTTTGGAGGGTTTCCGTAGGTCTTTGGGAGCTCCAAGTCTATGTATTTTGTAGTTTTAGTCTGCTCCTTAGTCCCCTTAACTCCCGTTTCAGGGTTTTTGTAACTCCAAAGACCCTATATTTTGTGCTTGTAGTCGGCTCTTCAGACCCCCATTTCAGAGTTCCGTGAGGCACACCCCCGTCAAAAAATAATTCGAGTGCCCCCCCCCCCCCCCCCCCCCCCCCCCGGGGTTGCGCAACTCTCGTTGTCGGCGATCACTGCTGTTGCGCAGAACTCTGGTTGGCGGCGATCACTGCTGTTGTGCAGAACTCTCGTTGGCGGCGATCACTGCTGTTGTGCAGAACTCTCGTTGGCGGCGATCACTGCTGTTGTGCAGAACTCTCGTTGGCGGCGATCACTGCTGTTGCGCAGAACTCTCGTTGTCGGCGATCACTGCTGTTGCGCAGAACTCTCGTTGGCGGCGATCACTGCTGTTGCGCAACTCTCGTTGGCGGCGATCACTGCTGTTGCGCAACTCTCGATGGCGGCGATCACTGCTGTTGCGCAACTCTCGTTTGCGGCGATCGCTGCTGTTGCGCAACTCTCGTTGGAGGCGATCACTGCATGCTGTTGCGCAACTCTCGTTGGAGGCGATCACTGCTGTTGCGCAACTCTCGTTGGCGGCGATCACTGCTGTTGCGCAGAACTCTCGTTGGCGGCGATCACTGCTGTTGTGCAGAACTCTCGTTGGCGGCGATCACTGCTGTTGTGCAGAACTCTCGTTGGCGGCGATCACTGCTGTTGTGCAGAACTCTCGTTGGCGGCGATCACTGCTGTTGCGCAACTCTCGTTGGCGGCGATCACTGCTGTTTTGCAGAACTCTCGTTGGCGGCGATCACTGCTGTTGTGCAGAACTCTCGTTGGCGGCGATCACTGCTGTTGCGCAACTCTCGTTGGCGGCGATCACTGCTGTTGCGCAACTCTCGTTGGCGGCGATCACTGCTGTTGCGCAACTCTCGTTGGCGGCGATCACTGCTGTTGTGCAGAACTCTCGTTGTCGGCGATCACTGCTGTTGTGCAGAACTCTCGTTGGCGGCGATCACTGCTGTTGCGCAACTCTCGTTAGCGGCGATCACTGCTGTTGCGCACTCTCGTTGGCGGCGATCACTGCTGTTGCGCAACTCTCGTTGACGTTGATCCCTGCTATTGCGCAACTCTTCATAATAATATACAATAATATGAAATCAGCCAAAATATGACTGCAAAACGGTAAATCAATCGTCCATTCTTGTATTATGAGTGTTTTTCAGGGCGCTTGTCACGCGTTGTTGAATTGCCTTTGACACGATGCGGCGCTTGCAGCTCAGGCAGTCGCACTAAGCGCCAGAGTTACGGGGTCGGTTTACTCACATCATATGAGTATACTTGTATACGTATCACCTAATACAAATCTTGACAAAAACAAGAGGTGATACGTATGATATACAGGGGTGGATCTAGCTTTTTACTAAGGGGGGGGGGGGGGGGTTTGACCCAATGACTATGCGGAGCATCGTCCACGAGCCTCGAAGCGGCGATTTTTTTGGCCATTTTAAACCCCCGCAAGTGATTTTTGGTGCTATTTTGAACCCCCATAAGTGATCTGTTTTCACCTTTTTTCACTTTCGTCCACGAGCCGCGAAGCGGCGAATTTCCTTTGCTATTTTGAACCCCCGTAGTGATTTTTTTCACTTTTTGTCCACCCTTTTCACTGATACATTTCCCCTTGGCAGTCCAAGGGGGGGGGGGGGGGGGTTAAACCCCCTAAAACCCCTCCTCCCGTAGATCCTCCACTGATATACGTATCACCTAAAAAATACCACCTTCTTGTTCTGAAAAAAAACAAAATGTCCTCTAACCTTACGAATGAAAAGAAATGATGGTTATTACAGCACTCACTATCTTCGCCCCCATGCTCGCACGGCCACTCAGCACACGTCAGCTCCACCACCTGTTCAAGGGTTTTAGGTGTGGTGGTCTGCCTGGTGGAGGGCCCCATCGAGTAGGGCGTGGGTTCTGTTCCCTCTCCGTCTTCTCTGTCCTCGGCATCAGTGTCCCCCGACCCGCTTCCCTCGACCACATCCTCGTCGTCAGAGATGAGGGTGACATTCTTTGTGATTTCGCCATCGATATCGATGATATCCTCTGCAACGAGAAAAATATGAATTTCAAACTTGAACTTTGTTATTGAACAATATTATGTGGTCGAAAAAAGTTCCAGATCTCAGTCGTAATTTTAAAACACAAAGATAACTCACGAACTAAAACAAAATATGAATCTTTGAGGTTCATCAATGAGCATTACACATTCTTTTCAATTCCATCATTCCCGAAAAAAAGTTTATGATAGTTTGATTCACGAAACGTAGAATTTAATATTTTAAGTAATACCATCCGACATTTTTAATATCAGAAGAGTACATTATAAAATTCACTGCTTATACTCTTTTAAAATGTCAACTACCTACAATTAGTACAACACAAGCGTAATTTGTCCAACGTCATGAACTAGGGCACAAGATTGTGCAAGATAACAGTACAATACTTGTTTTTGCATGTACACATAACCGTTTTCCTAATTAGGAGTTGGAACATCTTCCCCAAAGCTGCCGCGACCATAGTCTAGTCTAGTTCTAGACTCTCGGAATAAACTTCGCCACCCCGAATATCTGTACACATCATCGATTGGGCCAAGTAATGTGCTAGACTATCGGTCTGGCAGCGATCGATGATGATGTGTACAGATCTTCGGGGTGGCGAAGTTTATTCCGAGAGTCTAGAACTAGACTACCGCGACCACTGATTACGCCATGTTCCATGGTAAGATGGTCGAATGTTAGGTCGCTATGTCAACTCCTTTTTAAAAAATTACAGTAAAAATTTGTTGGCATGGGAAAATGGTTAACAGCAAATAATTAACCCTCTGACTGGTAAAATATATTTCAAGAATCAACTCAACCTAAATCTATAGGACAAGTTTACTACAATATATAATGTCAAGAAGTCAGGGGCCTATATAGCCCTATACATCCAAAGCATTCCACATTATAACTTTCGTGCATCAGGAACAGATAAATGGTTCTGAATCTACGACTATCGTGACTTGAGAGAGTAGTTAATATGAAATAATATAACAGGCCTATGTAGACATATATTCATTTGTAAAATGATGTGAAATATGAGTTGTAAACAAACACGGGTTCATGGGAAGTACCGCCTTCAGAAGAGCTTTGAAGTCCAGAAGTTATTGCACTGGTGGTGTTTCACAAAGATCCTAAGTTGAACTTAACTCTAAGTTTGACTTAACAAGTATGGAAAGCCATCAGTTTTTTGATAAAATGTTGATTCAAATCATGCATATTTTCAATTACTCAAGGGGATTTCATGTTCTTGATGCAACATTTATGAAAAGTCTAAAATTCTTGTTTTTTTTTCTTCTTTTGAATGTTTTCTTTTCTAAGGCTACGCATGGATTGAGATAATTTGTAAGTCTAACTTCGTGTTAAGTTCAACTTAGAATCTTTTTGAAACACCGCCCAGGTCTAGCAAACAGAAGGCCTCGGGTTAATCTTTTGTTTTCTTTTAGATACGAAGTCTCCCAGACAAAAATACAAATCAATGATATCGATAATCGATAGATCCATATTATAAGTTGCTTGAATAGCATTGTTTTCGTTTTTTGTTATTGATTGATTCAATAAAAAAATGTGTATAAAACTCACCTGCATAAACAAAGTCTTGACTGACCGCGAAAATCAAAGCGAAAACATAAAAAAGGAAGGTTGCCATCTTGTTCTTGTTATATGTCCACTTTTCGTTATACAAATAAATAGATTCGAAGACAGTTTCGTCGTACAATGAGTTTGCCTACGCTATATATTAAACGATTAGTGCAGATGCGTTGAACACAGAACATATATCTGCTTAAGAGGGGTAGTCCAGTCTTGGTATAGAGGTAGTCCGCTGCTCGGACGACCTACCCAGCTAAGCAGCCGATAGAGATTGTACATGTACTGTCGTATTCATGGCGTATTCATAGAGGTAGTCCGCTGCCCGGACGACCTACCCACCTAATCAGCCGATAGAGATTGTACATGTACTGTCGTAATCATAGAGGTAGTCCGCTGCCCGGACGACCTACCCAGCTAAGCAGCCGATAGAGATTGTACATGTACTGTCGTATTCATGGCGTATTCATAGAGGTAGTCCGCTGCCCGGACGACCTACCCACCTAATCAGCCGATAGAGATTGTACATGTACTGTCGTAATCATAGAGGTAGTCCGCTGCCCGGACGACCTACCCACCTAATCAGCCGATAGAGATTGTACATGTACTGTCGTAATCATAGAGGTAGTCCGCTGCCCGGACGACCTACCCACCTAATCAGCCGATAGAGATTGTACATACTGTCGTATTCATGGCGTCTGGCATACTGGAACCGGAAGACCTTGAGGAGGAGAGGGGGATTACGGATGACATACAGCGATATAGCGCAAGCGCGCGTTGAGTCGTATTAATTAGCGTCGTGGGTTGTGTGCGTTCGCTTCAACAGCACGTCCTGAATCTAGACTAGTATGGAGGGCGCTTTAAGAAATAATATTTTTGTGAGGTAATGAAAAACTGAGTGTAAAATTTAAAAAAGCACACGATGTCAAAACTTGTCATGACAGAATCAATTTTGTTTTCTCAAAATCGGTTCAGAGACGACTGCAATATCCATAAATATAACAATTTTTTTTATTATTGTGGGGCAAACAATAACTCGATAATTTCGAACTAGCCGTTGAATTTTGTTGTTGTAATGCTTACACTTCTAACAAATGTACAAAACAGGTTTTTAAATACTAGTTCTTGGTGATCTATATATTTAATAATTGACTAAAAAAAACACGTTTCTTTTCAAAATTAAAGAGTAGGTCCATTATTAAAGAGATTGGATGTTCCTATAATTATGCCTTGTATACATGTACATTTATGACGTTGATTATCAAAATATGTACACTAAAAAAGGCTATGAAATACATCACCAGTTTAAATTTTCATTATAAAGAGTAAAATATCTTTGATTTCCTGTTATATTTTCGTATCTTCCAACTCAACTGGCAATTCATGATTAAAGGGCAATGAAACCCAAGCAAAATGTTGCTTTCATAGTCTTGAAGAGATTAAGAAGAATACTCTCTGAAAGTTAGAGCATAATCGGGTAAGAAACAAGAAAACTACGGCTCTTTGAAGATGTCCATTTATTCCTATGGGGAACTCAAATTGACAATGCACTCTGATATTGTGTGGACAACTCCCCTTATGTTTTGTACACAAATGTTCCCATTTTTACAGTTTTCTGCATAATCACATTTTTCCATTCCCCTTACTCATGATATGTTATGTATAAAAGCATTCTACAAAACGTATGTTGAACTCAAACGAAGGGTAAACATACATCTTGAACAAATTTAACAAAACTTAAATTTTGTGTACAAAATGTATGGGGAGTTGTCCACAACTTTGCCAGAGTGCGTTGCCAATTTGAGTCACTCAAAGAAATACAGGGCTCTTTTCAAAGAGCCATAGTTTTCTTATTTCTTGACCAATTGTGCTCAAATTTTCAGAGATTATTCATTATTGTTAGTGTCTTGTAGTGCATGCAACAATTTGTCCGGATTTCATTGTCCTTTAATACATCTAAATTTAGAAAGTGATTTAATCCCGGAACTTTGGAACAAACTGAGATATTTTTTAAAGTGATGAGATTGCTTTAAGATTCTAGTTAAAGGACCTAAAGAATACAACGTACTTTGACACTTATTTCATAGTTGATGATTTGAATCATAGGTCTGCCCAAAAAAAATCCATGAAAATTAACACAGTAGTGATTTAAGACTAGTTTTCTGATGCCAAATCTCACTTAGCAGCCAGTTTACGCCCCACCCACATTTTGGGTCCGGAATCGGCTGCGTGATCGACATGTAATTGACAATTCATTGGCTTACGTCATGACGCGTCATCTACATAATTTAGTTCATTAGTCCGTTCTTTAGATGCAGTCACATTTTGGCGATTTAAAAGGGGCGTTCCCAGAACAATTAGATATTTACTAATTACCCCAAAATGTATTGATTTCATGGGAAAAGGCTGCCAATTCTTTTTCTTCTAAAAAAAATACATATAGACAGCCGCATTGGTGAAAATTATGCCATCTAAACGCTATCGACAATTTCCTTTAATATCACTCTGCCATTCATGTCTACCATTTTATTGCTTCAACAATAGTGCATAATATTGAAACTTGTACAAAATATTCGATATCTTTGTCTCCTTGATGTTCACGAGTCGAAACCAAAACGATAACATCCGGAGAGAAACACTTTTGTCACGTTTGGTGTGCAATTTGGTTTTCCCACGAAGGAGCCCTTTAGGCCTACAATATTTCTCAACAAAATTGTAATGTGTGTGAGATCTTCGAAACCCCAAATTCACTACCATAGAGCGAAATAGACAAAACCAAATGATACCAAATAATTATAAATGAATATCAATGGTGATATTTAACGGAGCGATTTTACTCTTCATAGAATACAATGCTCTTTTAGCCTGAGAAACTTGTTTATTCATTGCCTCTTGAAATTATTATTATAGTTGAAAGTT
Source organism: Echinarachnius parma (assembly GCA_037951105.1). NCBI lineage: Eukaryota > Metazoa > Echinodermata > Echinoidea > Clypeasteroida > Echinarachniidae > Echinarachnius > Echinarachnius parma. The sequence continues at coordinate 10,568 of JBAMJV010003445.1, forward strand.
ATTCCCAAGTACACATGTTCATCGCATACTCAACTTTCATTTCCTCCAACTTAGGAAGGAAGGAAAGAACTCTTTTAATTTTCCCTCGCGATTTTTTGTTTGTTTCGGTAGTATTTAAAGTAATGTGCCAAGTTTGGCAAATTTCAAACAAAGTATTTAAAGCTACCGGTATTTGCAGTTCTTCAGCAATTTCAGCGAAGACGATTGTGTTGTCTGCGTATAGAAGCGTGACTAAATTATAAAACATATCGACTTCAATATCGAAGTTTCACGAATAGCGGATAAGTAGAGCTAAGACCAGGGTATCTTCGTTTTAAAAATAGATGTAAATCATTCAAATATAACGCAGATAATAAGGGTGGAAATTTTTCTATTCGTTTTACACCAATATTACTTCGAAACAAAATCTGATTTGCTATTATCGTATGAACTGCAGGCTTTTGATTTGTCATAAATTTCATTAAAGATATGATGAAATCCCAGCTTTGATTCAGGTTTATAGCTTTGAATATGTGCCTATATTGATATACCACACCTTTTTTCAAAGAAATCCTTTAGTTGGGCAAAAAAAGGTAAATTTCATGCAACTTTTTTTTTTGCAATATAGGCACATATTCAAATCTATAAACCTGAATCAAAGCCGGGATTTCACCATACCTTTAACTATACTCAAAGTAGTTTTCCATTTATTCCATGATCAATGAGTTTAATCCACAATGAGGATCTATCAATTAAATCGAATAATTTTGTATAATCAACAAAAGCAGTGTAAACCCTGTATCTTCTTTTCAAATACCAATCAATAATTGCATGTAAAGAAAAAATATGATCCATGGTAGAATAACCATATCTGAATCCAGCCTGTTGCTCTCCTAATAAGCTGTTTGGATCAATAAAACGAGAAATTCGATCAGCAGTGAAAAGTGTTCCTACTCAGCTTAAAGGGACAGTCCCTCTTTTACAAAACGTCTGAACAGTTTCCAGTTGAAGGATGGGGATGAATGAAACACACCAAGGGCGTCGATTTCTTCTCGCCATTGGGGGGGGGGGGGGGGGGGATGATTCGTCATTTTTACCATCTCTGGCGAGGGAGTGAAGCAATAACCAAGTAGCGTGGGCGGATTTGTATGGCTGTTGGGGGGGGGGGGGGGGGGGGTAGGCAGGGCGACCTGCGATTTTTGTTGTTGAAGCGGCGATTTTTGTTGTTGCTATTTTGAACCCCCGTAAGTGATTTTTGTAAACTTTTTTAACTGATAGCCGCGAAGCGGCGATTTTTTTGGCTATTTTAAACCCTCGTAAGTGATTTTTGTTTGCTATTTTAACTGATAGCCGCGAAGCGGCGAATCTTTTTGCTATTTTGAACCCCCGTAAGTGGTTTTTGTTAACTTTTTTCACTGATATCCGCGAAGCGGCGATTTTTTTGCTATTTTGAACCCTCGTAAGTGATTTTTGTTCACTTTTGTTCACTGATACATTTTCACTTGGCAGCCCAAGGGGGGGGGGGGGTTAAACCCCCTAACCCCCCCCCCCCCCCCCCGACCGTAGAACCGCCACTGGTAGGGACCCCAAAGCTTTTGAATTCAGTTGTTTAGAAATTGTTAAGTGCACATTGCAAGCATCGTGTTATGAGCTAAGCTTTGTCCGATATGAACTTTAGCCTGGTAGATACATATTTCAAGCATTCTGATGGAACCCTGAATAGCATCAGTCATGGGATACCCACATTGGGAAGCTTATTGGGGGTCCAGGGGCGGAGCCCCCGGAAGCTTTGAGATTTGTAATAGCAAGATAGAAATATATTGTCTATATGTAAATATTGAGTTAACTATTCTTTAGTTAATTGGCTTGCAAGTTTGCCAAGAGAGAAGTCCGGAATAAGACTATTTAATGAGTACAGGGCTGGACTGGGTCAAATAACCTTAATGGGGGTTCCAGGGGCGCAGCCCCGGAAGATTTTGGATTCGGGCAGTTTAGCATCATCAAAAAGTGGTTTAAAGAAGACTATAGTAACAACTTCCATTCGTGAGAGGGGGCAATGCTCCTTAGTTTAATGTTCTTATTATATTTTTGATTTTTTTTTAACCCCAAATATTGGGGGGATGATAATACAGGCCATCCCCCCAACCTGAAATATTGGGGGGGATATTTCCCCCCATCCCCCCGTGATCGACGCCCCTGGCCTGTATTATCATCCCCCCCCCCCCCCCCCCCAATATTTGGGGTTAAAAAAAATCAAAAATATAATAAGAACATTAAACTAAGGAGCATTGCCCCCTCTCACGAATGGAAGTTGTTACTATAGTCTTCTTTAAACCACTTTTTGATGATGCTCAACTGCCCGAATCCAAAATCTTCCGGGGCTGCGCCCCTGGAACCCCCATTAAGGTTATTTGACCCAGTCCCAGCCCTGTACTCATTAAATAGTCTTATTCCGGACTTCTCTCTTGGCAAACTCAATATTTACATATAGACAATATATTTCTATCTTGCTATTACAAATCTCAAGCTTCCGGGGGCTCCGCCCCCTGGACCCACAATAAGCTTCCCAATGTGGGTATCCCATGACTGATGCTATTCAGGGTTCCATCAGAATGCTTGAAATATGTATCTACCAGGCTAAAGTTCATATCGGACAAAGCTTAGCTCATAACACGATGCTTGCAATGTGCACTTAACAATTTCTAAACAACTGAATTCAAAAGCTTTGGGGTCCCTACCAGTGGCGGTTCTACGGTCGGGGGGGGGGGGGGGGGGGGGGTTAGGGGGTTTAACCCCCCCCCCCCCCCCTTGGGCTGCCAAGTGAAAATGTATCAGTGAACAAAAGTGAACAAAAATCACTTACGAGGGTTCAAAATAGCAAAAAAAATCGCCGCTTCGCGGATATCAGTGAAAAAAGTTAACAAAAACCACTTACGGGGGTTCAAAATAGCAAAAATATTCGCCGCTTCGCGGCTATCAGTTAAAATAGCGAACAAAAATCACTTACGAGGGTTCAAAATAGCCAAAAAAATCGCCGCTTCGCGGCTATCAGTTAAAAAAGTTTACAAAAAGCACTTACGGGGGTTCAAAATAGCAACAACAAAAATCGCCGTTCAAAATAGCAAAATGGACGATGCTCCGCATCGTTATTGGGTCAAACCCCCCTTAGCAAAAAGCTAGGTTCGCCCCTGCCTACCCCCCCCCCCCCCCCCCGACAGCCATACAATCCGCCCACGCTACTTGGTTGTTGCTTCACTCCCTAGCCAGAGATGGTCAAAATGACGAATCATCCCCTCCAATGGCGAGAAGAAATCGACGCCCTTGTCATATTTGATAAAACGGGAGGGCTTTTGTGTCCCATAGCCCCTATCCACTCCCTCCACCACACTACGTCTTTTGTTATCATTGTACTAAGTTTGCATTACGTGCAGTTATTGTCGTACGATATATGCAACGTTTTTAACTGTCATTCTCTCTAATAACACTCATCAACACTCACACGAATTCGACAGTCTCTGGATAGGAGGATTCTTCAGTAATTCATCTTATTGCACAATTCAAAGGTAGGATGGTTTGAATGTTTATATTTTCATTAACAAAATTATATAATTACCTGCATAACGCGTAAGCTACCAAATACTAAACAAATAAATGTAATCGGGTTTGTATAAAATCGAAGCAGACTGCGCAAGGACAAACATATAAATGATACTTTGTTTGTTTTTACTCGAAGTGGACATACATAATAATACATAGTTTATTGTTTTTTACAGCCAGCACTATTTTAAACATGAAAACACAAGGTATTTTACTATATCCTTACGAGATCAAATGGAGATGGTAATAGCGTTTTCAATTCGTGTGTTTTAACTTATGAGCAGGAACGCTCCGAACATAAAATAGCGACTGGGTCAAGGGGGGTGGGGGGAGGACGGGTGTGAGGGACTGGGGTGTCAGACCGCTAATGGGGTTATGTATAACGAATTCTCAAGCTTGGGTGTTTAGAACTGTGGATTTGGAAGCTGGTAAAGTCTGGTTTAGTTTGTGTTGACTCACAATATGTATACGGTATAAAAGGAACAATATAAATTATAATTGTACTACATGTATTTATATATATAGTAGATTGTAAATCAACATGACTGAAGTCGAGGGGATCAACAACTGATGTTTGAATTAATTTTCAATTCAATTGTAAGCGCTTTATTTTGATAATTAATTAAATTAAAAAAAAAGAAAATGATGAACATAAATTATAATTTATAACAGATAATAGTTTGAACTATTAAATTATATTTACATTCATATCGAAGTGCAATGCATACGTGGCGGAAGGATATATTCCGTCAATTTGCCATACATTTTATGAAAATTCGATTCAAAGTCGTCTCATGTATACGCTGTAATGTTCTGTTTATATTGTACACATGAATACACTCGCAAACAAACGCAGTCGCGCCCGCGCGCGCACACCACACCACACACACACACACACACACACACACACACACACACACACATACAAACACACACACACACACACACATTGACTCACACACATATACACGACACACATACACAATCACACATACTCATTTATATAATGTGTTTACCTCATATGCGTATATATGTGTTTGTTTGTGGATGTGTGTGTGTATGTGTGTATACAGAATCTTCCAGGTTCATGATTGCATTGTAACGTGACGCATATAACTCATTTATTGCAAAAAAAAATTATAATCAATCTTAAATTGCTAATTATAAATTGATTTATGTTCAACTACAATAAAGATCATCAACCGGGTAATTGCCTAAAAGACAAAAAAACAAACTCTTGAATATCATGCCAAAAGCAGTATTACACAATAACTCTCGCTAGAATTCCCAAACAGTTAAGTCAACAATTTATTTAATTCTACATTGATAATAATGTGTCCTTCTTTGATTTAGTATACATATGTTAATGTGTAAAACGGGAAATACCCTTGAATATCATGAGCAGTTTTCGAGATACATTTCGAGTTTCCCTAGCAGTTAAGTCGACAATCTGAACTATATTTGCATTATTTGCACGCATACTGTGAGAAGGTTAATAATCCATTTACGATTGTAGGTTATCATGGTTATTAGAACATCTTAGTATTTGTTATATTACTGTGGGCTGTTTCAGATTTAAACCAAATACTGTTGCTTAACATTAAAAACCAGTCAGCATGAAAATAGACCTTAACATTAAATCTTGTGTAGATATATATGAAAATACATGTAATAGGTAACTTATTAATATTGTTACTTGATACTTATCAGGCAATAGGGGGCGTACTATTTGCAAAAGAGTACTTATCAAACATCGATAAAATATGAAAGCAAACATCGACTCCTTATACTCACTTGCACGTTACCCTGCGTTAACTCGCAGAATACTCTACACAGTATAGTATGTGGTATGTGAATGTATGTCAGCCTGTATGGTATAGATCATCTGGGTGCCGTAATGTGTACAAGTTAAGAAGGGTCTAGTGTGACGCTATATCAATAAACTCATAATATCCGTCTTCAGAATTGATCCATAATCATTGGTGATTCTGTGTAGAAGGTATCTAGTTGTCTAGGGGATCTAGCTTTCTTTACATGTGCACTGATGAAGGGTTGATCAAATGTTTACGTTTGCGGTATGTAGCATATAGTAAGCACCAATATATTGTCGCATATCAGGCTCATGTACGATCAGCGAGAATGGCCGCTGCGCCACACAGCCCCCCCCCCCTCCCCCCCCCCCCCCCCCACACACACACAGCTACGTCATTTGGTATCATTGTACAAAGCTAAAGCTGGCATTACGTGCAGTTTTGTCGTACGATATATCCAACGTTTTTAACTGTCATTCTCTCTAGTAACACTCATCAACACTCACACGAATTCGACAGTCTCTGGATAGGAGGAAAATCTTTATTGCACAATTCAAAGGTAGGATGGTTTGAATGTTTATATTTCCATTAACACAATTATATAAATACAGTCAAACCTGCTAATGCGACCACCTGTCTATAACGACCACCTGCTCATAACGACCACTCTCTGGTCCCCCCGTGAAAAATCATGTGTTATGCGACCACCTGCCTAACGCGACCAGCGACCACCCCGCTTGAGCAACCAAGGCACCAATAAATTTAGCTTTGTTCGGTCAAGGCTCCAATACTGAGCATGTCAATGCATAACAAAAATCATTAAAAATGCCTAATCGACACCAAGTGATTCAGACTCATAAACAAAGATTCGTTCCCTTCACTGCAGTACCTAATGCTGATCCTGAAATGCGTCACATAAAGACACTTCATTCAACATCACAACCGAATTTGACATGTAACAATAATTCTAATAGCCTAGGCAGGCCTGGGTGTTTCCCCATGTTTCTAATTATGTCCAATGATAATCCGCGTGTTACGACCAAACGATGCATCATAATTCTATAGAAAACTCGTTATGAGCATTTAAAAGTGCAGGTGAATCTCTTTAGTCTATTGATGAATAAATAAATTGACACATTTTGAAATTTCAATGTCAAAGACAAAGATAATCGTACATGTACAAACATGTAATATCATTTGAAATGTAATGCCAATTCATGTATAATTTCAATTTTTGGTTTGGTTATGCATGCAACAAACACTTGAATAAACTACTAACACGAGCGTGTATACCGATGCGCTTTAATTACACGTGTGCATATGGGCATGATGTTATGCGACTAGAAATTCAAAATGGCGGCCTACCTGTCTAATGCGACCACCTGTCCATAGCGGCCACTTTTCGCCGGTCCCTTGAGTGGTCGCTATAGACAGGTTTGACTGTACCTGCATAACGCGTAAACTACCAAATACTAAACAAATAACTAACAAATAAATGTTATCGGGATTGTATAAAATCGAAGCAGACTGCGCAAGGACAAACCTATAAATGATACTTCGTTTGTTTTACTCGAAGTGGACATACATAATAATAAATAGTTTATTGTTTTGTACAGCCAGCACTTGTTTAAACATGAAAACACAAGGTATTTCACTCTAATCCTTACGAGATCAAATGGAGATGGTAAAAGCGTTTTCACTTCGTGTGTTTTAACTTAAAACGGGCAGGAACGCTCCGAACATAAAATAGCGACTGGGTCAAGGGGGTGGGGGGGAGGACGGGTGTGGGGGACTGGGGTGTCAGACCGCTAGTGGGGTTATGTATAACGAATTCTCAAGCTTCGATGTTTAGAACTGTGGATTTGTAAGCTGGCAAAGTCTGGTTTAGTTTGTGTTGACTCACAATATATACGTATAAAAGGAACAATATAAAGTATGATTGTAGTACATGTATTTATATAAATAGTATATTGTAAATCAACATGACTGAAGTCGAGGGATCAACAACTGATGTTTGAATTAATTTTCAAATCAATTGTAAGCGCTTTAATTTGATAATTAATTTAATTTAAAAAAAGAAAATGATGAACATAAATTATAATTTATAGCAGATAATAGTTTGAACTATTAAATTATATTTACATTCATATCGAAGTGCAATGCATACGTGGCGGAATAATCTTAATTTGAGAGATACGCAAAGGATTGTGTGTATACAATAGATATTTCATTTGAGAAATATTTCTTATATTGGGATCATAGTGGTGCTATGTAATTATGAATTATGAATTGATATGAAGTATAATTGGCAATAAAAGATTTGAAAACAAGCAAAATATAAAGAGCATCAACATTGGCAACAATAGTTAAAGGACAATGAAATCCAGAAAAATTGTTGTATGCACCATAAGACACTACATAAAATGAATAATCTCTGAAAATTTGAGCACAATCGGTCAAGAAATAAGAAAACTATGGCTCTTTGAAAAGAGCCATGTATTTCTTCGAGTGACTCAAATTGGCAATGCACTCTGGCAAAGTTGTGGACAACTCCCCATACATTTTGTACACAAAATTTCAGTTTTGTTCAATTTTCTCAAAATTTATGTTTACCCTTCGTTCGAGTTCAACATATGTTTTGTAGAATGCTTTTATACATAACATATCATGAGTTGGGGGAATGGGAAAATGTGACTATGAAGAAAACTGTAAAAATGGGAACATTTGTGTACAAAACATTTGGGGAGTTGTCCACACACTTATCAGAGTGCGTTGCCAATTTGAGTTCCCCATAGGAATAAATGGACATCTTCAAAGAGCCATAGTTTTCTTGTTTCTTACCCGATTATGCTCTAACTTTCAGAGATTATTCTTCTTAATCTCTTCAAGACTATGGAAGCAACATTTTGCTTGGGTTTCATTGCCCTTTAAGTTTGACTGAATGCCATACAAATGAGTATATAACACCAACAGCAACATTTACATTTTACACGGCGTATGTGTGCATGACCGACAAACGTCATCTACCCAGGTATAAATCACAGTTCCCCCATGTTAATGCCAGGGTTATGTCCACACCCTGGTCCGACGAGACTTGATTGAGTAGGGACCTTTCGCAAGCCTCGTCGTCACTGAGGACGACGAATAGTAGGGCACTAGGGTGGTTAAGGGGTCCCTGACTACATTTTGGGGTACGATTGTTTTACTTGGCATACATAGTCCTTGGATCAAAAAAAGACTGTCGTCCAAAGTGACACTCTGTCATGTCTGTATCTATGCAACTTAAGCCTAATTTCCATAATTGAATATGATATCTCAAATATATCAATAAATACACCACTTTTATAGATATCCAATTCCCATGAATACATTTGCATACATTATGGAAATTAGGCATAATTTGCATATATATGTATACAGAGTGTCTCTGTTAATTAATTTCATTCTTTTGATCCAAGGAATATATTCTCTTTCAAATATGTCAATAAAGACACCAATTTCATGGAGTTTGTATGCCAAGTAAAAAGAATTGTACCCCAAACTGCAGTGAACACCCATATTTTTGGCCCCTAGTACTGTAGAAGAAATGAGGTAATTTAGGGGAGAAAATAACGTCACTTACATTCTCTCTCGTCGTCTGGCCAATCTGAGCACTCGTTCATGCCCGATTTCAGGTTTGTCGGAAAATCCAGTACGGCGTCTTCAGAATGAAGTAATCAGAGAATTATCAACATGTACAGTATGTGTGCGTGACATGTATATCTAAGTGTGGTGGATTATGTAACTGTGGTGTATGCGTGTGTGTTTGAATGTGTACGTTTGTGGCTGTGTGTACGTATGTGCACGTTTGTGTTTGTGAGTGTATGTGTGTGTGTGTGTGTTTGTTTGAGTGCGAGTGCGTGCATGCGTTTGTGTATGGGCGTGTGTGTGTATATGTGTGTAAGGGTGCGTGTGTGTTTGAGTGCGAGTGCGTGCATGCGTTTGTGTATGTGCGTGTGTGTGTATATGTAAGGGTGTGTGTGTGTTTGTGTTTGAGTACTTTTGTGTGGGTGTTTATGTGGTTTTGTGTATGTGGGTATTTGTGCGTGTATGTGTGTGTGTGATTGTGCATGTTTGTTAGAATTCGAGTGCCTGCGTGCGTGTGTGTATATGCGTGTGTGTAAGGGTGTGGGTTTTTGTCTGAGTGTGTGCGTGTGTATGTGTTTGTTTGAGTGCTCGCGTGGATGAGTGTGCGTACGTGCGCTTGTTTGTGTTTGTGTGGATGTGCGTGTGAAGGGGTTTGTGTGCATTTGTGAGTGTAAGTTTGTGTTTTTGTGTTTGTATCGGTGTGTGTTGTGTATGTGTATGCGTCTGTGTGGGAGTTTTATTAATGTTGTGTTTGAGTGTATACGTGTATGTAAGGGTTTGTGTTTTTTCAGTGCGCGTGTGTGGGGTGTTTGTGTGCATTTGTGTTTGTTTGAGTGCGAGTGCGTGCGGGAGTGGATGTTTGTGCATGTGTGTATACGTGTGTGTAAGTGTGTTTGTGTTTGTGTGATTGAGTGTGTGTATGTGTGTGTGTCTATGTGGGAGCTTGAGTAATTAAGTGTTCGTGTGTTTGCCCATGTGTATGTGTGAAAGTGCGCGCGTGTGTGTGTGTGTGTGTGTGTGTGTGTGTGTGTGTGTGTGTGTGTGTGTGAGTGTTTGTCATGATTGTGTGCGGGAGGGAACGACGTCATTGTGAATCTTTTTGTCAATTACTAGAAAGTCGGCGCCTGACAAATAACAATGCATGCCCGTCATAGCATCAAGGAGTGATCAATGCGAATACTTTTGTCCATGTGACAATCAACGTGGTCAGGTTAGACAGAGAAACGATCTCTCAGAATCATTCCCAACCGACAACGGCGTAAGACAAGGATGCGTCCTTGCACCAACCCTCTTCACCATCTTCTTCAGCATGATGCTTCAACGAGCTACTAAAAACCTCACAAACCAGGATCGCATCTACATTCGGTATTGCACAGATGGCAGTCTGTTCAACCTGAGACGTCTGCAGGCACACACAAAGACTCTGGAGAAGATGATTTGTGAACTCCTATTTGCAGACGATGCTGCTCTTGTTGCTCACAATGGGGAAGCTCTGCAGCACATGACAACCTGCTTTGCAGAGGCAACACATCTCTTTGGACTTGAAATCAGCCTAAAGAAGACAGAGGTCCTATACCAACCCTCGCCTCAAGAACAACATGACCCCCCCCCCCCCCCCCCCCCCCCGCACGTCACCATTGACACAGCAGAACTGAAAACAGTCCACCAGTTTACTTATCTTGGATTGCACCATCACATCAGATGCCAAGATCGATACAGATATTGACAGTCGGCTTGCAAAAGCCAGCACTGCTTTTGGTCGACTCCACAAACGAGTGTGGAAAAACAAGCATCTTAAGAAGGACACTAAGATAAGCGTTTACAAAGCAGTGGTTCTCACAACACTTCTGTACGGTGCGGAATCATGGACAATCTATCGCAGGCACATACGACTCCTTGAGCGTTTCCACCAACGCTGTCTTTGCTCCATCCTCAATATCCACTGGAGCCAGTTTGTGACAAACAATGAAGTCCTTGAACTGGCAAGGGTCATCAGCATTGAAGCCATGCTACTGAAGACACAGCTTCGTTGGGTAGAACATGTCTCAAAGATGGATGATCATCGCCTACCAAAGTCGTTCTGTATGGAGAGTTATCTACTGGCCATCGTGACATAGGTGCACCAAAAAAGTGCTACAAGGACAACCTCAAGAAGTCCCTTGGTGCTTGCCATCTAGATCACCGCGAATGGTCTTCTCTCGCTTTTAGACCGCAATGCCTGGAGACACACAGTAAAACAGGCCGTTTCCTCCTTTGAGACAGACCGCAGGGCTCATCTCGAAGACAAAAGGACCAAACGAAAGAACCGGATAGCTTCAGCATCCACACCAGACAAGACTTTTCCCTGCAACCGCTGTGGTCGGATTTGCCTATCCCGCATTGGCTTAGTCAGCCACCAGGATGCCTGCAACCGTCGTGGACACTGCCTTCTTGATCTTCGCTCGCGAAGTTTAGCCAATGATGACCCCAATGCACAGTCAAAATAGAAAGGGGGTAGATTCTTAGCCGGACAACGTTTGGATGTCACCCTGACTTGTAATGATAATGATATTACCTTGCATTCCAAATCCTCAAAATCCAATTGGAATTTTAGCTGATACCTCATACCTTGTTTTATTCGTATAAACACACACAAAAAAAGATGGGTTTGGATTTGTTTTTTTCAAAGTTAGCTTTCGTTCAAAAGATAATTACGTTTAAAGTGGTATTATCAAATATCGCCAGAACCGTGTACAAAGGCAATGAGTTAGTAAATGTCTCTTTGCATTTTTGCCCATTACTCGGCTATATAGAGTCCATTACTTTGAAATTTTCACACAACACCCAGTGAACAAATCAGATAAGAACAACATATATTGCATCAACCACTCATCGCTTTTTACACATGTAAACAAAGTTACTAGATCCCGTTAATGCAGGGTTCCTAATAAAGTATCATTACCCATGGCCATGTACAGCTCAAATTCATGTACAGCTCTTCCACCACTCTAGCCAACGTCGGTACCTCCGATCACAATCCAGTTATAGTCAAGTTACTTACTTACTTTAGTTACTGCCCATTATGCCTCCTGGCACATAGGACAGCAACAAAAGTCTTCCACTCCTTCCGATCCTGGGCCAGTCTCTGGATGGTTCCCCATGTGTGGTTCAGGTCTTTTAGCTCTCCTTCCACAGTTCTTCGCCAAGTGTTTTTAGGACGTCCCCTCTTTCTTTTCCCTTCTGGTGTCCAGTGTAGGGCTGTTCGTGTGATGTCATCTATGTTCTTTCTCATTACATGTCCGATCCATCTCCGCCTTCTTCTCATGATGATGTTCTCCATGCTGTCTTGATGGCATTGGGTGTACAGTGTTTCGTTGGAAATGGTGTTCGGCCAGAAAATGCGGCATATTCTTCTCAGACTCTTTGTGTGGAAGACGGACAGCTTGTTGAAGTCATTTTTCGTCATTCTCCAACATTCAGAGCCGTACAGAAGAGAGAGTGGAAAGGGCACAGCTCTGGTACAATTTTAGCTTGGTCTTAATGCTTTATTGCTGCGATCTCCATACATTATTGAGCATTCTAAATGCATTTCTGGCTTTGTTAAGACGGTTCTTAATGTCTTTGCCTGCGCCTCCATCGTGCCTGACAGTGCTTCCCAAATAAGTAAACTCCTCAATTATAGGTAGATCTTCCCCATTTGTTTGTATTGGTAAAGGGTCCGGGATGTTCAGGGTCATCACCTCTGTTTTCTTCTGGCTGATCTTCAATCCAATTTGCTGGGCAAAGTCACTGAGTCTGGATGTTTTTTCTTGCATATGCTGGTGGGTGTGTGAAAGAAGAGCGAGATCATCTGCAAAGTCGAGGTCCTCAAGTGTAGAAAAGAGGGTCCATCTTATGCCTCTATTTTGGTCTCCAGTTGCCTGTCTCATCACCCAGTCTATGGCGATATTGAAGAGCAGTGCTGACATGACACATCCTTGCCTAACTCCAGTCTTCACTTGGAACTTATGATTGCTGTTTCCGACTCTGCATGTGAAATTGGTGTAAAAGCTCTTAATTACAAGAACTAGCTGCTCTGGTATCCCATATTTGCGTAATATTCTCCAAAGGCTGTCTCGGTGGATGCTATCGAATGCTTTTTCAAAGTCAACCAAATTAATATAAAGTTTCCTCTGCCATTCTGTGCATTGCTCTATGATATTACGTAGTGCAATTATCTCTTCAGTGCACCCTCTTCCCTTCCGAAAACCTGCCTGTTCCCTTCTGAGACTTTGGTCAACAGCATCTGTGATACGAGTAATAATTATCTTTGCCAGTATTTTACTTGGTATTGAGAGTAGTTTAATCCCACGCCAGTTACTGCAGTTCTTTAGGGATCCCTTCTTTGGTAATTTTACAATAACTCCCTCTGACCAATCATCAGGAACTGCCTTCCTTTCCCATATAGCTATGAAGAGTGGCAGAAGGATTTTTGCTGCTAATTCTGGGTCTGCCTTGAAAAGTTCTGCGTTGAGATTGTCAGAGCCAGGGGCTTTACCATTTTTTAAAGATTTAATTGCAGCTATTATTTCTTCTTTAGTTGGTGGTATGCTGCTGACATCCAAGTCATCCTCTGCCTCTCGAATATCAGCCTCTACTGTTGGTAGTGGTCTATTCAGCACCTCGCTAAAGTGCTCAGCCCATCTAGCTTCCTGTTCTGCTTCTGTTGTAAGTAGCCTCCCCTGCTTGTCTTCAAAGGGTGCATTTGTGGTTCCTCTATACTTGCCGCTGATTATTTTGGTAATCTTATATACCTTTCCTTGTTCCCCTTTGCTGGCTGCTTCCTCTGCCTGGTTTGCAAGGTCTTCAACAAAGGCACGTTTGTCTGCTCTTGTCTTTGTCTTAACGACCTTATTTGCCTCTCTGTACTGAAGCTTATACCTTTCTTTCAGTCTGTCTGATTTTGCTTCCATGGCTTGTTTCTTTGCACCCCTCCTTTTGTCTACGGCTTGGCAAGTATCATCAGTTATCCACTCTTTCTTTTCCTTCTTTTTAACTCATAGGCATGATTCACTAGCTTTCAAGTAGGCTGTCTTAACCTGTCCCCAATTGGTGTTGACATCATCTGTGGCTGCATCCATATCTGGTTGATTGTCTGTTTCTAGTTCCGCTAATATCTGGAATCTATTCTTAAGCTGCAATACAAAGGAGCTCTTCACTCTATGATCTCGCAGCTTATCAACATCAAATTGCTGTTGTCCTGCCTTCCTAGTACCAGTTTTCCTCAGCTTAACTTTGACTACTGCCATTACAAGATGGTGGTCGCTATTGACATCTGCTCCCCGCATCACTCTGACATCAAAAAGTGAATGTCTCCATGTGCCATTAATCATCAAGTGGTCAATTTGATTCTTATCTCGTCCATTGGGAGAGTTCCATGTGAGCTTGTGGATGTCTTTATGTGGGAAGAGAGTTCCGCCTATAACTAGGTCGTAGGTAGAGCAAAATTCAAGAAGTTCTTCTCCATTCTCATTCATGACTCCACATCCCTGTCTTCCCATTGCCCTGTTTCCCGGCCTCATACATTGTACGTACATTCCAAAATCCTATCCTAGTTTTACATTTGGCGTTCAGCACTTCCACCATCCTGTCAGTGGCTTCCTCTCGGCTTTCACCACTGCCATTCATAAAAGTATCATGTGATACACCTGGAAGCCCATCACGCCGGGTAGTGTTAGTTTCTTTTGTTGCTGTTTCCGTAACAATGTTTCTTTTACAGGTCAGAGTTGTCAACCCGGAGCCCAACCCCCAACCTGGAGGACCAGGGATCACGTTTTGTCTGGTCTCTACCCGTCAACCTGTCCGGCAAGGGGGGCCCTACCAGGAGACGAATCTCCCGCCGGCATAGCTCTAAGGGTCATGGAGACACACAAGCTCCCCGACCACGGCAAGGTTGTGATCCATTTCGGGGAGCTATATTAAGAAACAAGCGATACAGAAGGAAGAGATGCCATGGACCTATACGTCCCTAGCAAAACAGTCACACAAAAATCTGGAGACAATGCATGGTTTAATGACAAAATAATGCAGAAGGGCAGCAAAGAAGAAACGTAGAATCTTCCGAAGGCTCAAGACGAACGACACTGCTTCACTGAAGGACATATTCTCCGACGCTAGGAAATATTACAACAAGGCAGAGAAAGAAGTAAAAAGAGACTACGAAACAAAACTAAAAAAAGTTCTTGCTGACAAGATCTAAGCAGTATGAAGTGGTGGAAAGTTGTCAACACACTATCTGGCAAAGGGGCGCATTGCGATATTCCCGGCATTGTTAATGATGATGTTGTCCATATCACAGCAGGAGAAAAGCCCAAAACATTCTGCCAGATATTTTCAGAAAAATGCCACCTACCTGATGCCAATGACTCCGCTCCACGCATCGAGGAATGTACTGCTTCTCCCATTCACAACATCATCTTCAAACCCGAGACAACAGACTACTGAAGCAACTCTCCCCGGACAAAGCAAAATGCCCAGACCAAATTCCTGCAAGAGTACTCAAAGAATGCAGAACTGAGCTTGTAGGTCCTCTGAGTCGCCTATTCCATTTGTGTTTCTCACATGGTGTATTCCCAAGTCAATGGAAAATTGCCACAGTAACTCCTATTCATCAGAGGGACTCCAAAGCCGATCTGGCAAAGCACCGACCCATCTCGCTACTCAGCATCATGAGCAAAGTTATGGAAGCAACAGTCAACGTGCAGCTACACAGCTATATGCTCCAGAACCTCCATATCTCAAGCAGACAGTTCGGATTAATGCAGACCTTCTCACCATTCTTTCACAAAGTTGGAACAAATTGATGCAAATTCTCATTCATCCAGTCGAAGTAGACATTTCAAATTTATAATTCAACAAATCTGGACAGAACTTATTTGTAGTCGTAAGTGCGACGTTTCGCAGAGAACTATCGGCTAACCCGCACAATTGGAGGGTGGTCTTTATATGCAACTGTGTAGGAACCTGGAAAACGTCAGTCACGCACTGGTGCCCGATTCTACTTATCCCATGCCTGGGATAGAGCCGTTTGTCACGCACCGACGGACCAGTGCGTGACTGACGTTTTCCAGGTTCCTACACAGCTATATATAAAGACCACCCTCCAATTTGGCGGGTTGCCAGATGAAGCCGAGAGTTCTTGGCGAAACGTCGCACTTCCGACTACAAGTAAGTTCTGTCCAGATTGTATGAATTATAAATGTGAAATAAAGTTGGAACAGCATCCTACACAAAGGAGGGGAGGTGTGCGTCGTAGCTTTGGACATCGAAGGAGCGTTCGACAAGGTGTGGCACAAACGTCTCTTAGCCAAACTTAGGTCCAATGGTGTATATGGTAAGCTGCTGACATGGCTACAAAGCTACTTAACGGAAATAACATTCAGAGTCATCCTTTCAGGCCAGACTTCAGATGCCTCACTCATCAACGCTTCTGTTCCCCATGGATCAATACTTGGGTCTTTGCTGTTCTCAATCTTCATCAACGATCTTGTAGACGGTTGTGAAAACGACCTCTACCTGTATGCAGATGACTCTATGCTATATGCTCCCATACACTCACCAAGAGACATAGATGAATGTGCTGCCAGCCTCAACAGGGACCTTGCTAGAATTAGATCATGGGCTAACAAATGAAAAGTTACGTTTGAGTCAAGTAAATACAAATCAATGACAGTATCAAGGAAGCGAATTCCGTCGAAACCAAACATCTACTTTGGCGAATGTCTACTTGCTGCCAGGGATGAGCTTGAAATACTTGGCGTCACCTTTGATAGTAAGCTGACATGGTCAAATCATATTACAGTTGTTGCCTTCAGAGCTGGTCAAAAACTCGGTGCTCTGAGGAGAGTCACCAAGAAGCTGGACTCCAAAGGCATATCTTCTGTTGGAGTACCTTTATGTGTGCTGGATTAACGCATCTCCAACCACTCTCAGCCAACTAGACAATATCCAGAAGATGGCCCTACAAATTATAGGTGTTGATGATAATACTGTCCGCACTCAACTTTACATTCCCAGACTGCCACACAGACGAGACATAGCAGCAGTATCAGCATTTTACAAAATGCACACCACAACCTGCCCTCAAGTCTTGGCCAACCTGCTTCCCCCTCCGTTGGAAAGACGGCGCGTGACTCGGTTTTAAGTTTATCCATGCCCGACCACGCAGTCACAACCCCTGAAGCTAGGACATACTCGTTGGACAGAAGCTTTATCCACATGTGCTGTCCGAATATGGAATTCTCTCCCTGACCATGTATGTCTCAAATAATTCAACGGTCGTGCTCATGAATACCTCCTCTCTAACTAGATTATATTTGTTATTCTATTTTAATTATTCTTTATATTTCTTTATTAGATATTCATTTTTGTTTGAGCTGCTGTGATCAAAATAATTGGCCCTTAAGAGCTCGTAAGATGCTCTTGAGGGCTGTTGTTCACTTTAGCACTTAATCTTCAAGAAAAAAATCCACACAATGGTATTGCATACTTTCTCTCAACCTCCTGAGGAGCATGGCCTGGAATGACGACTGTTATTGAATTAAAAAAAAATAACTCTCTTTCAACGGGAAGCCAAACGCTTTTTTTTAAAAAAAATATTCTACCGTGTTTACTAGTTAACAAGTGTGTAACTCCTGACATTTCTAGGCATATAATAACGGCATAATAGGTATCACTATCAATATAAGTAGTACAAGTGAGAGAAATGGTTCATCCTATTTTCCACCCCTTGACCTTTTGATTTGCTCTTTCATTTCAAACTCACATTGCTCTTTCATTGTAGGACCATGGATGACAAACAGCTACTTGAGTTGGCAAAGCAGCTTAGCCACAGTGACTATGAAACCCTTGGAATAACACTGGGCGTTCCCTATCCTGAGTTGTTGAAGATATTGATTAAAAAACGCAATGATTACACAGCGGCATTTATGGATATTTTACACACGTGGATATCTACCCAGAAAAGAGACAGCTGCCGTGACCTGCGCCTGGTGCTCGGGGAGAAGCTGCTGGAAGCTAAGCTGGGTAAATTTGGGGATCAGCTGATCACGACTGTTGGTATGTTTTGGCTTCTTTATAATTGTTTATAGGCTCATTCCTGATAAATTGTTACTGCTTTCATGTATATGGTCAAAATACGTATTGCATCATAACCATATTTTAGTATAATATGTTGTGTGAAAGATTGCTACATAAATTACCCCCCTAGAACCCCTAAGAACGGGAGATCTGTATTAGCACTAATTCCTGGCCACACTTAATTTTCAATCCAGCAGTTATCATTTACCTAATAAACTCTCTTTCCCATATTAAAGGAGGGGGTTCAGTTTTGGTATAGAAGGCGCTGCACGAAATAGTTTTTTTCTGAGATAATGATAAACTGAGTGTAAAGTTTAAAAGAGCATACAATTCAAATGGCAGATTAAACTTTATTTGATCAAAATCGGTTAAGAAACGGCTGAAATATCATTAAATATATCCGATCGGCGTATGATAAATCTGGGGCCCAGATATATTCGATCATTTTTTTTAAAAACTAACAAAATGCTTACACTTTTTCAAAATGTTTAAAAAGAGGTAATTAAGTAGGTGTTAATGATCTCTCTAGTTAATCATTATTTCAACAAAACATCGCATATATAATTTCGTATAAAATGATTGAAACCAATGTTTTTTTTTAGAGAGCGCCCTCCTTTGTTTTAATGGCTCGTTTTGAATGTTAACAGACTTCAAGCATGGTGGAGTTTTAACTATTAGTTTGTAGTGTTATTGTGCAGGTTTTGGTTACTAAAGCTCAGCCTTAACAAAAGTTAGACAGAAGATATGAAGAAAGTAATGAGTTGTAGTGTGAAATAATCAGTTGTAAATGTTTGTCCTTAAAGGGATCTAGTAACTTTGTTGACATGTGCAAAAAGTGATGAATGGTTGGTGCAATGTATATTGCTGTTATCTCATATGTCCACAGGGCATTGTGTGAACATTTCAAGTTAAATGGACATTGCATGGCCAAGTAATGAGCGAAAATGCAAAGTGATATTGGGTGATATTCACTAACTCACTGCATTCACGTTGTACAGGGATGAAAAACTCGCCCGGAGTTTTTTCTTATCTGAATAATTCGATCGTACATATCTTTGTAACGAAAGGGAAATTTGAAAAACCGAAACCTGTCACATGATTTTATTGTTAATACGAATACAACAAGATATGAGGGAACCGCTAGAATTAAAATGTTATTTTGAGGATTTGGACAATGTTACTAAGTCCCTTTAAAGGGCAATGAAACCCAAGCAAAATGTTGGTTTCGTAGTCGTGAAGAGATTAAGAAGAATAATTTATGAAATTTAGAGCATAATCGGATAAGAAACAAGAAAACTACGGCTCTTTGAAGATTTATTCATTTGGGGAACTCAAATTGGCAACGCACTCTGATATTTGTGTGGACCACTCCCCATATGTTTTGTACACACATGTTCCCATTTTTACAGTTTTCTTCATAGTCACATTTTTCCATTCCCTCAACTCATGATATGTTATGTATAAAAGTATTCTACAAAACATATATTGAACTCGAATGAAGGGTAAACATACATTTTGAGAAAATTGAACAAAAATTAAATTTTGTGTACAAAATGTATGGGGAGTTGTCCACAACTTTGCTAGAGTGCGATGCCAATTCGAGTCATTCGAAGAAATACAAGGCTCTTTTCAAAGAGCCATAGTTTTCTTATTTCTTTACCTATTGTGCTCACATTTTTAGAGACTATTCATTATTTTAGTGTCTTATAGTGCATACAAGAATTTGTCTGGATTGCATTGTCCTTTAAGTTCATTTACAATGTAATAATTGTTTCTTTGAATTGTTCTCCATATAAGTATACTGCTGTATATAAATGTAATTCCAAGTTAATTTACGTATTGATCAAAACTTTCAATGAGTAAAAAATTAAATTTCAGATGATTTGCTTTTCTTGGTGTGAATTATTAGTTAAATTGAGTTTTAATTTCAAATGTGATTTAAAAACATTAATTCAAAATATTGTTTCTTTTCAGCTAATGAATTACGCAATCAAGTACGAGAAAGCATGAGGGACGTTACAGATTCATCATGGTACTGGCAGGAATACGAAGCTAAGCTACATCAGTCCCGCAAAGATTTAACCAGACATTTGAACGGAATTCAAGGAGAGCTGGAAGAAACCTGTAAAAAAGAAATGGATAAAATTAACAGGAACGAGCGGGAAAAGGTGGCAAGAATTAGCAAGGAGGCAGAAGAAAAAATCAGGAGAGTAAACGCAGAGAGGGACGCGCGTCTGGCAGCATGTAACGAGGAGGCAGCAAAGCAACGTGAACCAATCGAGAGGAAACAACGTCAACTACTCGATGACTTAAACAGTATAAATAACAAGATTACAAGGAGGATCGATGGGTTACAGACTGAGGCTACACACATGAATGAAGCATTGAGAGCAGCAGATGAGAAGATGGACATCCTCCTGAAGGATGACAAGAAGCTTCTCGAAGGCGCACATGAGCTGGTCACATCACTCACCAACACTCTGGTGAAGACGGCCGATGAGGGTGTGGTAGAGCACATCGCACGCACAGTAAAAGGTGTGCGGTTTATCGAGGGTGTGGGGAATGAGAAGTACAATGGAAGAATTGGGAGTTATGATGGGAAATGGGAGCTTAGCTCGACAGTAGGGATATCGAGTGATATAAAAGAGCCGCGTATTGTTGGATGTACGAGTAATGATGACATTATAATATCGGATCGTATCAGCACAAGGTATCACACCTACAGCTTCAATGTCAAGAACCGTACATTCAAGAGAGTAGTGACGAGTGATGGCAAGACATATATTTCATCATGCGCTATGCAGAATGAGGACACTATAGTGTGCGGTAAATTCATGAGTGGTTGTACTGGTAAGAGCTTGCCTCGATGCATCAGTCTGTACGATATGAACTGGCAGCTGATAAAGGACATCACGATACCTAGAACCACGAAAACGAGAGACACATGGGTGTGCGTAGCTGTTGGCCCAGATGGTATGATCATAGCTGGTGAGTGCACTCAGCCTTACTTATACGCCATCAACGCAGAAGACGGGTCAATCGTGAACACGATCAGGTGTAAAGAGAACATAGGTTGGCTGCGCGGTGTATGGCCAACTCGCGGCGTCATCGCGCATCCCTGGCCATACAGTAAGAAGGTCCTCATCATCGACAGCCAGGGAGCACAGAGGGAAATCACACACATTGAAAAAATCCAGAATTGCCGCATCGATCCCCTGACAAATGACCTGTACGTGGGGTACAAAGATGAGGGGAGTAAGATGGCTGTGATTGAACGACTGTCGGGCAAACGTCACCAGGAGAGGGTAGAAGTATGCAGGTATCATCTCACAGGGGATTCCGATAGACAAATCCTATGGACTAGCCGCACGGAGGTGACGACATCAGGGGCCATCATCGTGTGTAACGGCAATGATATCCTCATCTTAAAGAAAAGCTTCTCCGTGTAACATGGAGAGGCTTTCTCACTTCGATAAAACGTGTGCATGCCAACATGTATCATCTTCCTAAAACATGACTTGTACATTGCAGTGAAAAACGGTGCCAAGGAGGCAAATCAATACATTGAAACCTAACTTTTCCCTCAGCATTGCAGTCTGCAAGTATGAAGGATAAAAATGATGCATTAACTTTGTACAAATTGTTAAGCTTTTCAATTTCTCTTTTATTATGTTGCTTTGCTTAGGATCACAGAATAATGAAATTGGTTTAAAATTGTTCAAACATCTCAATAATTATGGATATATTTTTTATTTACGGTAAATGTATTTTCACAAATTAAGGTACAATTCATCTGTACATTCACAGTAAAAACAATCACAGTCCAAGCTAAGGCTGTTTGCAGATGACTGTCTCATATACAATCCTATTCATGACATATCGGACACCATGCGCTTCAGCGGGACCTTGACCGCCTTCATCAATGGTCCCTTACCTGGCAGATGAAATTCAACACAGATAAATGCCATCTTCTACGGTTCTCACTCCGCCGAACTAACAATGAAGGCAATTACCTACTGGGCAATACTCAACTTACAGCAGTTCAAAACTACAAATACCTGGGTCTTACTTTTTCTCACAAACTATCCTGGCAAAAACACATTGATGGAATTGCATCAACATCCAACCAAATGCTCGGGCTTATCAATAGGAATCTACAGCGCTCTTCCCAGATGATCCGACAACAAGCCTACTTCTTCCCTTCCTTCCTTCCTCTCTTTCGTAAGAATTTTAACGAAAATAAGGATCAAACTGTACTTACAAATACTCGGCAAATTCAGGCTTGCATGAAGATTGAACAACATCTTAGTGTAGACTTTAGTAACCTTTAGGGGCCTTTATGTAGAATTAATATTATCCTCATGATAAGAAAAATATTTCAAAACTTTACTGGTATCACTGCTGCTGTAAGAATCCATCTTTTCTCTCGTTGAAATTCGATTCTTGCTCTGTTTCTGACACATCAACCCCGGCAGTGTCACTTCATATTCAAAGGCGTAATGCATGATCTTAAAAGAGGCTGAAAATTAACCCCCTATTTTGTGGTGTTTCGCTTATGTGTATAGCCAATTATATGCCCTTTAAAGGGACAGGTCCACTTTTTACAAAACGTCTGAACAGCTTTCAGTTGACGGATGGGGATCAATGTAACACGCAAACAAAAAAACAAATCAGAGCGAACAGCCCTCTAATTTGGATTCTACGAATGAAAAACGAATGCGTCCCTCCATTTAAACTATATATTGGTCAATAAAGGAGTTTAGTGATTTAGCATAATATTACAACAATATAGTACTAATTCTCGTAAAGGTATTGTGAAGCCGACATTTGTTAACGTATTTCACGGAAAAAGATCTCAAAAAGAAAGAATATATAATTACATGTAGTCAGTTTAAGCGATGTTTGGGTATTTTGCTTGATAAACGCTCACACATTAGTACTTATGCGCGGGTCACGTAGCTAGCGCAGGTCACGTAGGGGTCATGCATACCGATCTGGCACTCCGTGAAATCTATGTACGAACTTACTCACCGGCCGAAAATACAAACATAGAAGCATGGGATTTGTACGCTCATTACTTGGCCATATGCACCAAATGTTCACACTTTACTCACTGGACATATCAGATTGCAACAATACACATTGTATCAATCATTCATCGATTTTTGTGCATTTCAACAAAGTTACAAGATCTCTTTAAAATAGTCCACAATTCATTTAATAATTTATAGACAAACATCACTCGAAATACAAATTTGTCTGTGATGGAAACAGGTAAAGTTTGTAATAACTTATATACATGTAACTTGATAACGTATATATACAATCTACTGCTCAGGCATGTTACTGGCTCTTGCCAGGTTCCTCTCCGCCGTTTCTTTCTCTTGTCTATCTAAGCAGTTGGTGCTCATGAAGTCGCCAATCTCTAGCTTCAGCCAGGTACGCCATCTTCTGTGCATGCTCATCGCTGGCATCCTCTGAATCTGTTATTTTTTGGGTTCTATAATAAAGAAAGACAGATAAACAATGCGAACATAATGCACTTATCTCTTCTATGCATTTATAACTCAATATTTGCTACAAATGTGTTGAAGTTCATGTTCTATCTTGACAAAAGCTATAGACAAGCTACTCGTATAACTATGTGTACATGCAGTAAAACATTTCTATACAGATGTTTGAGGAGAAAGTAATTTTGGCGGATCCCCGCTGTTTATATTAGTTGCTGTTCTTTTACTATAATATAAAGAAATACTTGATAAAACTATAGGCGGAGGGCCAAAGTCAAAAAAGTGGCTTCCTTAAGGACTTAGGTTGCCAGATCTCCACAACAAGTTTAAACCAATTTTATTTGGAAGTATTTTTAATCAGACAAATGGATTCAGAGGTCTACTTCAAAACAAAATTTGCGAACACCTCCAAATCCAAGATGGCGTCCAAAAAAGCAGTCGTTTGGTCTTACTATATTTAATTGGCGAGATTTCTTAAACGACACCTCAAATCAGCAATATCTTGCAACCATATTAAAGACAATATAATTTCCTATAATCTGATACCAAACACCATGGGGTTCAGGATATTTAACACGGTCATTTTTTAGCTCCAAACTCAAATTTTAGGCATTTTTTCCCAACAAAATGAAATTATTGATTTACATAATTACGCATAAATGAATAATTGTATTAGCAGTTGAATTAGTACTTTTCAGAAATCTGCCCAGTTATATCAGCAATACTCTGTGAAAATTCGAAGTGTGTACCGTATCTGAACAAAACAGTTATACTAACTGGAAGTCAGCATTTGATATCGACAAATGCAGCAATTGTGTACGATTTCTAATGCTATACAGGGTGCCCCAATAAATGTAATTCTTGTTGACGGACTTTATTCAAGAAATGCTCCTAAATCATGACATGTTGTTTACACCCGTTTTCAACAAAAACCTTTAGTTTCCTTCTTTTATGTCATGAATATATGCCGCCATCGGTTTGCAATACACGAAAAAGGTTTATCGGTAATTTAACTGCAATCATGGCAATAATAAATCCATTTTCAAAGTGTACTATTTAGTGCAATATTCGAATGAGAGGCGCGCGTCCTTCACAGTTGGACCGACCATACCTGAATAATTATGTTTTTAAAATTATTATTATTCGGAACACAACAGTTAGTTAGACCTTTTCAGGGTTCGAAGACGTTGAATACGGCTATTATGTTGATTGTACAGTAACTTTTGTACCACCTTGTACATTTGTAACCATAGTAACAACAACAATAGAAATACAATAAATCATATACCTGGCTACTACAAGCTGCATTTTGCACACTAATTTTCGCGTGAACATGAAGGAAAACAATTCACATGTAAAATGACACCGTTAACGTGCTAATTGTAAGTTTTTTAAAGAAATATTTAGTGATTTGGAATATTACTGTCCATAATCGGCTGTTGTTACCATGGTTACACGAGTACAGTGTAGTGCATGAAAAATAAACTTTCGGCATGCTGAGGCTTTTCGGTGGTGTACATATTGGTTCAGCAATTGAGTTTGCTTCGTTTTGAAGTCAGCCAATTTGTATAGACCTTTATGGTCTCCAGATACAATAATAATATGTAATTAAGATAAGTAATAAGATATAAAGGGCATGAAGGGTGCGTGCCTTACGATCAAGATGGTGTTCGAATCTAGATACGCTCTGTACATAGTCCCGCATATTATGCACTTCTATTCAGTAAAACATTTACTCAAGATAATGAACATGATCTTGAGAATGTTTTAAACACATCATGGGCACCCAGTATATGATTCGAATTCGCAATATGCATAGCAGGCGCGTCAGTATGTAGCTGACTGGAATGCTCCTTGTGGAGTGTAATTAAGTTCATTTTCGCGCTTGATTTATGATAAATGCAGTCAAACAAATACAAGACAGACACGACATCAACGGGGATTACATAATGGTGGTGGAATATTCATCATAATTACATGAAATTGTGGTTTTGTTGATTTTTCATAACTGGATTTGAAGGTGTCCCGAGATTGACGCAATCATTTGGTACACAAATCCTATAATCAAGATTACACATTTTTGAGACACCCTGTACAGCATGATAAATCATGCAAAACTACCCGTTTTGTCGATATCAAATGCTGACTTCCAAGTACTATAACTTTTTATTCAGATACGGTACACACTTAACATTTTCACAGAATATTGTTGATATAATTGGACAGTTTTTTGAAAAGTATTAATTCAACTTCTAATACATTTATTGATTTATGCGTAATTATGTAAATCAATAATTTCATATTGTTGGGAAAAAATGCCTAAAATTTGAGTTTGGAGCTGAAAATGACCGTGTTAAATATCCTGAACCCCGTGTTGTATGGTATCAGATTATAGGAAATTATATTTTCTTTAATATGGTTGCAAAATAATGCTGATTTGAGGTGTCGTTTGGGAAATCTCGCCAATTAAATATAGCAAGACAAAACGACTGCTTTTTTTGGACGCCATCTTGGATTTGGAGATGTTCGCAACAAATTTGTTGAGGTAGACCTCTGAATTATTTTGTCTCATTAAAAATACTTGCAATTAAAATCGGTCTAAACTTGTTGTGGAGATCTGGCAACCTAAAGTCACTTTTTCGACTTTGGCCCTCCGCCTATAGGTAATGTGCAAAGTCCCAATGACCAGTGAGGTTCCACTGTATTTGTTACTACATTGCATATTTCATGGAAAACAATTCTGAATACTGCAAATTTTCATTCTTGTCCTTTCAAATGTTCGATTAATTTTACTGTTCCTAAATTAGGTTCTTCCATCGCCCTGGTTGCTTGTTGACTAAGAGGGGATTTCATTGAGGGGCCTGTGAACCAAAAAGAGTTTCATATGATAAACATATGATAAAAAGTGCTCTGTTTTACCATATTTCATTACATGTGTAAAGTTAATGTGATGTATACGAATATTTATCATGCAAATGAACATGGTATTATCAATAATGTATTCCTTTAGTTATATATATTTCAATATATCTATATAAACCCCTCAAAAAAGTTCGAAAACTCAAGTTTGATCGATCATATCTCTCATATTTTTAATTAGCATATTCTAAATTGGTGTCACAATAAAGCCTGATTATATACCTTTCAAATGGTGCATTATGTGTAGTGATTATGCAATTGGGGCGATTGCAGTAGCCCAGAAAATAGGGGGAGGCAGGAAGTGAAATGTCACAAAATGGCTCAATGCATTTCATTTACGAGTGCATGACTGACTGTGCTGACCATTGTTTGAAAGTTCCCTTTCTATTGAATACTGCCACCCTTTACATTCATCAAAATCATTGGAATTTGATACCATTTTAATGGAAATTATCTTTCATTACGATGGCATATTGATCGTAATGATTAGGCAAATGGGTTGTGCGCAGCGAACCGGAATATGGACATGATGGAGATGGGTGGAGTGTGAAAACAGACAAAAATTATGGAGTTGACAAAAATCAGACCGTTGCATTATTGTCGAGCTTTTGGGAGGATTTTTTAGCATTTCAAATTAAATATTCAGGATTCAAATTGATATCAACGGAAAGCCCAACAACTCTTTTTTATACAAATGTGTAATTTATAATGATTTTTGTAAAGGGCGGCTGCAGGGAGATGAAATTGGGGGAGCCTCAAAAGTGACCCATTTCAAAACGCTCTGATTTGTTGTCGGTGTCTTTTACCATTGTGTGGAGGATGTAATGCGACTTGAGTGAGTTGGCCATGAATCAGAAGAATTCAATTGAAAACGCATGAATAGTGACTCAGTTGTGCCCTTGAAATCAGAGCGTTTTGAAATGGGTCACTTTTGAGGCTCCCCCACATTCATCTCCCTGCAGCCTCTCTTTACTAAAATCATTATAAATTTTACATTTTCATACAATGTAAATTGCAGAAGTATAAAAAAAAACTTCTCTTCTTTGGAATCTATTTTACATGTCATTGATAATCCCTTTTGTGCAATATGAATAACTGAAACATGGTTACGCGACTGCGATCCTAGATATGATATAGATGGATTTAAATTTATGGGTAATAATAGAGTAGAACGTCGAGGAGGAGGAGTTGGTATATATGTTAGAGATGATTTAGTTTTTAAACATAGAGTAGATTTAGACATTAATATAAATTGTATGGAGTCTATTTTTATTGAGATTCAAAATCTAAATAAAAATATTATTATTGGTGTTATTTATAGACCTCCGGGTGAATCTGAAAATGATTTTTTTGAATCAATAAATTCAGTTTTAAATATTGTTAATAAAGAAAATAAATATGTATATTTTATTGGGGATTATAATATTAATTTATTGACTGCCGACTCTTGCTCCAAAACAAATGACTTTGTAGATGTATTTATGACAAAATCGATGTATCCCGTAATTCATTACCCAACTCGCATAACTGATCATTCAATATCATTGATTGATAATATTTTTACAAATAATATTGTATTATCAGGAATTATACTTGCAGATATCAGTGATCATTTTCCTGTATTTTGTATATCGAACTCTCAAATAAAACTTAAAAAATCACAGACAATTATGAAACGTGATATTAATGAAAAGAACATTAGAAAATGTATTAATCTTTTAAATGATGTTAATTGGAGAGTAGACAATGAAGATCCTCATGTGAGTTATAATAATTTCCTGTATCAATTTATGCAGCTATATAATAAATGTTTCCCTTTACGCTCCATTAAATTTAAAAAGAAAAGAAGAGATAAACCATGGTTTACTCATAAATTACGTAAAATGTGTAATAAAAAATATAAGTTGTATAAAAAATCCGTTCAAAATCCAACTGACTATAGAAAAAGTGTATATAAGACATACAGAAATAAGTTGAATTATGAAATTAAATATGTGACATACGAATATTTTAAAAATAAGTTTAAAAATGTGCAACATGATATGAAAGAAACATGGAAGGTAATAAATAAGCTATAGGAAATTCATTTAAGACTCGTGATACAAATATTGAGCACATTCAAGTTAATAATGAACGTGTTACAGATGATTTACGCATTGTTCAAGAGTTTAATAATTATTTTTTTAATATAGGTGCTTCTTTGAGAAATAATGTTCCAAACACTTTAATTAGAAATAATAATCATATGCAATATTTAGAAAAGAATAATGTAACTGCTTTTTTTTAACCCTATTACAACTAAAGAAATTATAGATATTGTTTGTGACTTAAAAAGTAAATCAAGCACTGGTTATGATGAAATTGATATTGTCGTCGTCAAAAGGGTTGTTCACATTATATGTTATCCGTTGTGTTGTATTTTTAATGAATCTATGAATAAAGGTATCTTTCCGGAAAAGTTAAAAATAGCAAAAGTAATTCCTGTATATAAAAATGGATCATTCGATACAATGAGTAATTATCGGCCAATATCAGTCTTGCCGGTATTTTCAAAAAATTTAGAAAAATGTTTTTATAATAGATTAATTTATTGTTTGAATCAATGAAATTTATTATCAGACAGTCAATATGGGCTTAGAGCCGGTCGCTCCACATCCTCTGCACTAATTGATTTTGTTTTTAAAGTTTCAAATGCCTTAGATAATAAACAAATTATGTTAGGAATATTTATCGATCTTAGTAAGGCATTTGATACGTTTGATCATAAAATTCTTTTAGATAAATTGTATAATTATGGAATACGAGGTGTTTTGTTAAAATGGTTTGAAAGCTATTTAACAAACCGAAAATAATATGTTCTTTTTAATAAGATTAATTCTGATTTTAAAACCATAGGATGTGGAGTGCCTCAAGGCTTGATATTGGGACCGTTATTATTTCTTGTGTACATGAACGATATTACTCAGGCTTCACAAATATTGCAATGTATTTTATATGCGGATGACTCAAGCTTATTTTTGTCTGATAATGATTTAGATAGATTAGTGACACGATTTAA
The DNA here is from genome assembly GCA_037951105.1 of Echinarachnius parma. Lineage (NCBI taxonomy): Eukaryota > Metazoa > Echinodermata > Echinoidea > Clypeasteroida > Echinarachniidae > Echinarachnius > Echinarachnius parma. The sequence continues at coordinate 40,165 of JBAMJV010003445.1, forward strand.
TGATGAGCTTCAAAATATTTCCCAATGGTTGTATATTAATAAATTAATCTTAAATGTAAAGAAAACTAATTGTATGATTTTTACTAATAACAAAATTAGAACTGATAATATTGAAGTAAAAATAAATGGAAATGTTATACAGTCTTGTAATTCACTGACATTTTTAGGTATTCAAATTGATAGTAAAATGTCATGGCACGTTCATATTGAAGCAATTTGTAATATGCTCTCGAAAATAGTTGGTATTTTATATAAATTAAAACATTTCCCTAATAAGATTGTATTAATGATATACAATGCATTGTTTTTATCACAATTAAACTATTGTAATATTGTTTGGTCTAATTCAAATGATTATTGTATGAATAGATTATATAAATTACAAAAGAAGGCAATACGAATTATCTCTGGATCCCATTATCTTGCTGATACAGAACCTATTTTTACTCGTTTTAAATGTTTTAATGTATTTGAATTGAATGATTATAGTATTGCTATATTTATGTTTTTATGTTATAAAGGTATTATCCCCCCTAGTCTTTCAAATATATTTCATTTTAACTTTGAAATACATTCATATGGGACTAGGCAATCATTACATTTTCATTTACCGCTTATTAAAACTTCTGTCTCTAAAAATTCAATTTTCTTTAAAGGACCAATTGTATGGAATGAGCTACCTCCCCATGTAAAATTAAACCCAACTTTAAATACATTTAAACAGAGATACAAACAATTGCGTTTTAAGTGAATAGCATATTATTATTTGTTATATGTATGCAATCAGGTGTTAGGTGTTAGGTGTTAGGTATTAGGTGTAAGGTGTTAAGTGTTAGGTTAGGGTTATTTCTTTATTATATCATAAGGGACCAGCTTCACATAAGAACTTCAATGTTCTTTCTTGCCGGTTTACTCATTCGTATATATAATTGTATTTTGCATTTATCTTTCTTAGTGTTGTTTGTATGTTGTTTATGTATGTGTAAATACCAATGTTCTATCTTTGTATGTTTTTTATATGTCGAATGGAATAAAATGAATTTGAATTTTGAATTTTGTCTGATTTCACACTCGTCCCATCTCCATATTCCGGTTCGCTGCACACATCCCATTTGCATAATTCTTACCATTAATATGCCATCGTAATGAAGAGATCATTTCCATTAAAATGGTATCAAATTCCAATGATTTTGATGAATGGAAAAGGTGGCAGTATTCAATAGAAAGTGAACTTTAAAAAAAATGGTCAGCACAGTCATGCACTCGTAAATTAAATGCATTGAGCCATTTTGCGACATTTCACTTCCTGCCTCCCCCTATTCTCTGGGCTACTGCAATCGCCCCAATTGCATAATCACTACACATTAATGCACCGTTTGAATTTTTGAAAGGTATACAATGAGGCTTAACAGGAAAATGTTATTATCATGATGGTAATACCATCATTATAATAACATTTCCCTTTAATATGGTAGCTAAAGTTTATATACCAAACTAGGGATACGAACCCGAGACCTCCGGATTGCTAGACCTGTGCTCTACCGACTGAGATATAGAAAACCCTCGTACGGTGCTCGTCCCTAAAACCCCTTAATTCTCATTGCCCGAGTGGTCAGAAGGTCTTGTTTTACTCCTTTTTTAACTCTTTTTTTAAAACTCTTTTTTTCAGTCTTTTAAAATTCTTTTTTACTCTTTTTTTAACTGTTATTTTACTCTTTTTAAACTCTACTCTTAGATTGCTCTTTTTTAAACTCATTTTTACTCTTAAATCACTCATTTTTTAAACTCTTTATTTACTCTTAAATTACTCTTTTTTTCACTCTTAAATTACTATTTTTTACTCTTTTTTAAAACTCTTTTTCACTCTTTTGTTATTCTCTTTAAAAATCTTTTTTATTCTTGTTTACTGTTACTTTACTCCTTTTGAACTCCTTTTAAAGTCTGGTTTTACTCTTAAATTACTCTTTTTACTCTATTTTTGTCTCTTAAGGGGTACCACCACCCCAAAATAATATTCTTATTATAATAAAGGTAACATCTTTAGTATTCCATTCTTCAAGTTCACAAATATATGTTTTCAGAAAAAAAAAAAAAATTGGAAAACACATCACCATTCTCAACCATGCGTTCATGCGGTCTGAATTGCATAGACTACATGCGTGCAGAGAGAGAGCGCTCTGTGCAGAGCGAACGAATCATCCGGGATTCTATTGACGTACGCGTGAAAGCATTGGCGCACTCGCAAATGCTTGGCCCGTGTGGAACCAGGAAATAGCAGTGGTTCCGTAAGTGGTGGAAATTAATTGCTTTGTTTATGAATTACGCAACCCTTGAAAATGTTGGGTATCTATTTGATATCACAAAACGGTACCAAAAACATATAATAATGTGTTGTCTTTACCTGGTGGTCCCCTTTAAATACTATTTTTTTAACTCTTTTATAAATCTTAAATTGTTCTTTTTTACTCTTAAATTACTATTTTTTTACTCTGAAATGACTCTATTTTAACTATTTTTTAAAACTCTTAAATTACTTTTTTTAACGTTTTTTTACTCTTTTTTAAATCTGAAATTACTAATTTTACTCTTTTTTAACTCTTTTTTACCCCTTTTTTTTACTCTTTTTTACTCTTTTTTTAACTGTTATTTTACTCTTTTTAAAACTTTTTAAAACTCTTTTTTCACTATTTTTACTCTTTTTTTACTGTTATTTTACACTTCTTTTTTTTACTCCTTTTTTACTCTTAAATTACTCTTTTTTAAACTCTTTTTTTAACTCTTAAATTAATCTTTTTTTACTCTTTTTTACTCTTTTTTACTGTTATTTTACTCTTTTTTAACTCCTTTTAAACTCTTTTTAACTCTTAAATTACTCTTTTTTTAATTCTTTTTTACTGTTTTGTTTACTGTTTTTGTTTACTCTTTTTTTTACTCTTAAATTACTCTTTTTTACTCTTAAATTCTCTTTTTTACTCTTATTTTACTGTTATTTTACTCTTTTTTAACTCTTACATTGCACTTTTTTTACCTTTGAGTGTCGGTGAAGATTTTTACAAAGGGTGGTCTTTGTCAAATTTTTTCGAGTTGGGGGGGGGGGAAGGGGGAGGGTGTCCGTCAACATTTTTCGAAATTGTCCCTTTTTCCTTACTTTTATATGGTTGACTATTTTATGTAAAATTCACGTCCTCGGCCTGAATAGTACAAATATATTGAATCTCCTCAAACCGCTATACAAAAATCTCAATTTATCAGTTCACATATTTAGTTAATGAATTTATTATAATGACATGTTTCTGCTCCTTATTGATCATATCTTAGGAGACCTTGTTCTTCCTCGTTGGGCAGTCGATAAACAGAAATGTTACCGTTCTTCTCAAATAAACTGATTTTTTACAGCATTTCACCAATCATGCAGAACAAGGATAATCAAATTAAAAGCTATTTTCTCGTCACCAGACCATTCTCACGATTCTCACATGAGTCTTAATCTCACGGACGTTTCTTGAAATTGCCTAGTGCAGCGGCGTAGAGTGGTCGGTCTGATGGTGGGGGTACGTACAATTATTGGGGGGCCACGTGCGCCCCCGTGCCCCGCCGCCCCCCCCCCCCCCCCCCCCCCCCCCCCCGTCGCTACGCCACTGGCCTAGTGGTATCCAGATGTCGAATCCCGACGCAATTAATACTTTTATTACTGATGTAAATGAGTCACATGTTTTATTATGTGCAATGCTTTAACAAAAAAAGTTTTCATACAAATATCTGAGTATCTTCATGTAATTTGACTTTGGAAGACCCATATACTTACATTTAGCCTGTTATATCTGTTTTGGATTCGGCAGAGTTAACATATATAATAAACAATGTATTTTGTATTTAATTTGAGATTATAAGTTTTGTGTAACAATAATATTTTACTAGTCCAATCTTGCAAATAATTGTGTTTTCAATGGCGCATTCATTGTTTCCTATTTTGTTAATATCCAAACATAATAGTTTCACTACTCATTCAGAACAAGACTGACCTGCACATAGGCGCCGGAAGTGGGGGGGGGGGGGGGGGGGGAGCAGGGGGGGCGGCCGCCCCCCCCCCCCCAATCCAAAAAGTGGGGGGGGGGGGCAAAACGCGTTTTTGCCCCCCAAAAAAGCCCCCCCTAAAAATAAAGAAAAAAAAGAAAAAAAGAAAGAAAGAAAGAAAGAAAGAAAAAGGAAAAGAAAACATTAAATGTATCAGCCAATACTTGTTAATTCTAACGTTTAAAAACTATGTTATACATCCATTAAACGTTTCGCTGCGCGCTTCGCGCGCAAACAAATTATCTCAGTTTGTTGTGTAACTTGCGTATGGTACGTCTGGGGTGGATTTTTTCTGTACGGGTCCACTTAGTTCCTGTGTAGGCTGTTATTGCTCTGGCTGTTTGTGTTACGTGCACCAAATTGCACCATTTCAAGTATATAAATGCAAAATCTTCCCCGTGGGAGGGGATACCCCCTCCCAAACCCTCCCCCTCTGGTTCTGCCCCAGCGTTTGGTCGCTTCGCTCCCTCGGGACTCATTTTGGCTGTAAGCTATGATGTTGGATCATAATGTAGCAAATGGTTTATGTTTTTATGCACCAGATTGCACCATTTCAAGTATATAAATGCAAAATCCCCCGTGGGAGGGGGATACCCCCTCCCAAACCCTCCCCCTCTGGCTCTGCCCCAGCCCTCGGTCGCTCGCTCCCTCGGGACTCATTTTGGGCTGTAAGCAATGTTGTTTGATCATACATTATGTGGCATAATTATGGTTTATGTTTTTATGCACCAGATTGCACCATTTCAAGTATATAAATGCCAATCTTCCCCGTGGGAGGGGATACCCCCTCCCAAACCCTCCCCCTCTGGCTCTGCCCAGCCCTCGGTCGCTTCGCTCCCTCGGACTCATTTTGGGCTGTAAGCTATGTTGTTGGATCATACATAATGCATAATGTGGCAAATGGTTTATGTTTTTATAATAATAATAATAATAATTGCATTTATATGGCGCTTTATACGGGCGTTTCTAAGCGCACTGGTCTGCTGGTGGTCTGTCTAAATAAGAAAACAGTAAACACGATAGCATAAAAACAATACAACACCAGATTGCACCATTTCAAGTATATAAATGCAAAATCTTCATGTGGGAGGGGGATACCCCCTCCCAAACCCTCCCCTTCTGGCTCTGCCCTAGCCCTCGGTCGCTTCGCTCCCTCGGGACTCATTATGGGCTGTAAGCTATGATGTTGGATCATACCAAATGTGGCATATGGTTTATGTTTTTATGCACCAGATTGCACTATTTCAAGTATATAAATGCAAAATCTTCCCCGTGGGAGGGGGATACCTCCTCCCAAACCTCCCCCTCTGGCTCTGTCCCAGCCCTCGGTCGCTTCGCTCCCTCGGGACTCATTTTTGGCCGTACGCTATGTTGTTGGATCATGTTTTTATGCACCAGATTGCACAATTTCAAGTCCCAAAATGCAAAAGCTCCCTACCGTGGGAGGGGGGGGGGGGGGGGGGGGGGGGACACCTCTCAGTCACTTCGCTGCCTCGGACTGGTCGCTTTATCCTCGCAATGTCTCACTCTCACATCTGGCTCAAAGTTGCAACCCTGTGAGTGCTGTTGGGCATGAGCCCCTAAACACATAAATCGTGAGCCCCCTAAAGACCGCCGCACACTATACGACTCGACTGGTCGTACGACTCTACGACTAGCCCAGTCGTAAGACCGGTCGTACGGACTGGGGACCGCACACTGCACGATTTCCCCCTGCGATTGGCGCATGCGCACTTTGATGACCTGGTACTGAGATAAAACATATCCAGTTACTGCAATTAAGCAGGAAACACAGTAAATATATATGATCGCTTGTAACAAGTAAATACGAAG